>JALMQS010000104.1:1410006-1558213 GCA_024734495.1 Forficula auricularia
GTTGGGGTGCTGGGTGGGTTTCGGGGAGTATGGTGGGTTGGAGTGGGGGGTGAGGTTTGGATTCTGTGGTTGGGGGCGGGGTTGGGCACGGTTTCATGGTGCGGGGTAGGGGTGCTGGATGGGTCGGGGGGAGTGTAGTGTGAGGGTGGGATTCGTGGGTTGGGGGTCCAGGGGGCGTGCCCCTGGCTAGCAAGAAGGCCGCCGAAGGCATGCCTTGCAGCTACTAGTTTATAAGCGGAAAGAGGGTAGTGAAAAAGTTAATGCTTCTTTGTCATTCCAATGAAAGTTGAGAACGTCTCACTCGCCCTAAGACCTAAGCATAAAATCTGTTTTATCGCATCAAAGAGGAGAAGTGGGGATGGGACTGTTCATTCGACTCCCAAGAAACAGTAAAGTGCTTACTACGAGGATATTACCTAACGCCAAGGTGCCCGCACATAATTTCTTTATTTACTTAAGTTAAGAATTTTTAGTAGAGATGAGGAAAAGTGCCTGCTGCGATGAACGACTTCTCTGCTGTCGAAAAGTCTGTCAAAAACATTCGGCCTTTAATATTCTATAAAACACCAAGATAAATTTTGAAGCGTTTATCTATGTTAGAGAAGTAATAATCTTTAAAGGTTCATTAAGCTGAAACTTATAATGAAAATACAATTTTGATCTTCCCTAAATTGCAGATAAAATTATTTTCAAATTCATTTATTATGAGATTAGAACATTCTTCTTCATATTATTCTTAGGCTAAAAGAAAAGCATTTTTGTTTTTATTAATCTATAATAATTATGAAGGAAAATCTTTTATTTTAACTTTTAAATTTGAAAATAAAAATGAAAACTTTTTCAAACTAGGTTTTCTCACTGCAAATGATTTGGTAATTTATTATCAGCGAACGCTAAGAGCTAGATAGTTCAAACTAGGCAAAATTATGAAACTTATTAACATATAGGTTCAGGGGTTCCCAAACTTTTCTGAGTTGCGGCGCCAAAGTAAAAGTAGGTACATAATATCAAACAAATATCGTATTTGGTTTCTCTAAATACTCTTGTATTAGAATCGATAAAAATATCTTGTGAATTAATAGTTTATTTTTCGACGAAAATAAAAAATTCAGATTGTATATATTTCAGATTTTTTCGAGGGTGTCAAAGTTAAAAATTTTCGGTTTATATATGTCTGTTCGTAAGTAAGAGATAAAAAATGAATAATAAATAAATTTTTAGCTTCTAGCTTTATTGTTGTCTAGTTAGGTCAAATGTCTTGCTTAAATTAAATATGAAGCTTCGCGGCGCGCCTGTGAAGAGGCCGCGGCTCCCCTGGGCGCCGCGGCGCACAGTTTGGGAACATCTGATTTAGGTACTTGTCTGTCTTTCAGCTAAACTTTTCGATTTGAAATAAGGAGTAAAAAGAGCTTCAAAATGACATATTTTTAGGTGATTCGTTTATTTTTAAAAGTCGTGTGAGATCGGCCAAAGGTCAGATGCACTTTTGCACCTAGTAGAAAAAAATGGAAAAAACATTCTATTCAGAATAATTTTAATAATTGGTCTTTGTCATTGCAATGAAAGTTGAGAACCTCTCAATCGCCCTAAGACCTAAGTATAAATATGTTTTATCCCTACAAAGCAGAAAAGAAATGGGGATGGGACTGTTTATTCGATGAGAGTAAAGTGCCTACTACAAGGAAATTACCATACGCCCGGATATATGATTTTTTCATATAATAATAATAATTATTATAATATTAATTCTATAGAGTATCACTTAAAAAACTCAACTAAGACCTTTTAAATTACGTTTAAATAGGATTGTGTTAGTCATCATGAATTATAATATATATATTATATACGGAACCCTCGGTATGCCAGCCCAACTCGCAGATGTCAGTATTTCGGAAATCCAGAGACATAAAAAATATGTACTTTTAAATGGCTTTACTCCACGTTAAAGATATTTCTAAGCATGAATATGCAAAAAAAATGAAAATTTTTCAAGTATCATATTCTGGTAACTAGTCCTCCGGCCGTACCATATGAAATCTCAAAGACCCTGTCATTATAGCCGATTCATTTCATTTCAAACTTCTCTATCATTCCTAGTATTTTCATTCACTTTTTCAATTTTATCTTGTAACTTTCCTATCACTATTTATTAACATGATATAATCAGTGATAAAACTTAATTAATTAAAACAAAACCGCCCTCTTAATTAATTCCAAGTATTTGCAACGCCAATAGCATGGATATGCAATGAAATTTGAAACATTCCTGACGCTCTTTCATATTTGCCAAAAATTCCTTTGTTTTTGCAGTATCCTTGACACAGCAGCTGTCTCTTCTAAATCCTTTCCCGCATCTCAAGTCAAGCTCTTTTTAAAGGCAGCTGAGAATACTAGGTAAGCTATTGTTTTAGATGGATTATTTTGAACAGATACTTTAGAGAAATAGAAACAATAGGCAAAGCCAAGATTTACTAGTTGTTGTAATAAATAAGTTGTATACCGGTTTTAATCTTTTGCAATTTGATAATGCCCTGTTAGTAAATTATATACATAGTATGCAAGCTCGAAGCTTCGGCTTGAAGATTCTGCCCCTCTTGGGAGATTGTCAATTTGTCTTCGGGCATTCTCGCTAGTGTTCATGTTTTTTCGGCTGCTCATAGTCGTCTTTTATATAGTATAGATTTATAGATAGATATACAGCTCACAAGGAACTTACTGTAAAATACTGTTTAGTAGGCAACCAATATTACACGAAACAATTGCATATTTTTTTCAATGTCAAAATTAATTTGATCAATCATGAATTGTTTTCGTTTTGATTAATAAACATTCCTTAATTAGTCAATACGCCAGGCAGATAAGCAAATTAACTCGAAGTTTTTTTGATTTGTCATATCTACAAATTTCTGAAACGTAGATGAAAATTATTTTCAAACATTAATTTTTTCGGTCTATCAGTTTGGATTAAGATATTTACATCAAATCAAAAACATGAAGCACGCTCAGGTGTCAAAATATTTTTATTTTCAAACCGAATAACTGATTAATGATACTTTCTAGCTTGAGAACTTCAAGTTAAAAGTGGAGGAAATCAGATATAAATCGAATTGTCATATGAGCTCTCGAACGGTTGTAACTAATTAGGTGAAAGTCAGTATGAATATAAGTCATAATATACTGCACCTCTGAACTAAGTTTCAACTGTCTAACTCAAAGCATTGCATGACAAAATATTCAAATATCTTCAAAATTCGCATATAGTTAGTTGCAATGCGTAGCAAATTTTCATGTGGGGGGGGGGGTCAATCCACAAAGCAAAATATTTAGTTGGGATTTTTATTTTTAATTAACATGAAATATATTTAATTACTGTTAGTTTCCCTTAAGAAATGGTTTGTCGTTTCCGTTATTCATCCCATGAGCTGAGGTTCTGACCCCCCATCCCCCCATGGCTATCCCAATGGTTAGTTGACTATATAATCAAAAGAAGAAAATATTTTTTTCTGCTTGTATCAAAGCAACATTAATAAGTTAACAATATTCGTGATTTATTTTAAGTAAAATATTTTGACAGGCAATTCCATCTATCAGGGCATTATTAAATATTTTTATGTTATGTGGAAAAATCCGAAAAAATATCCTTCTTAAGTGATAATAGCCAAAAATTTAAGATAAAAAAGTTTTTATTTTTTTATTTTAATGGATTGGCTTTGGATACTCTATAGTACTATAGTCCATTTATAGTTAGTTTCCATTTAACATAGTATGATGATTTTTTTAGCATGGGTTAGTAGGTTTTTCAGAGTTAAAATAAAAGAACTGTTTTTAAAAGTAGTAATTTTTAGCCTTGAACAGCTTCTTTAATTTTCAAATAAATACGAACTATTTAATAATATTTTTGATGATACAGATTATTTTAATGATTTTGTTCTTTATTATCAAATATTTTTATTTTTGCTTTCGTTATAAAACATATAATTGCTTTGAATCTCAAAATTATTATTCAAACAACCCGTTTACGCACACTCTTTAAATCTTAAATGTTCCACCTTTAACAGCACCCCAAAAGTTAATGGTTCTATTCATCTCATTAATTCCAACTTCAAATTTAATGTTGAGCTATTCATAAATTTCCTGAATTCACGAATTATGATTGGCGTTTAGAAATATTTTATTTTTGTGCTTGCTGTTGGTATGTATGCATTTTTCCAATTTTAAAAAATTGTTTGCTTCGTGAAAATATATGATCGATTTAAACGGATGATATAAATTATGCTTTTAAGGGAATCGAGACACGAGATAAAAATTCCAATAAAAATATTCTCTTTATCACAAGCATCGCTTGAGGTAGAATTTAAATAAATATTTTTATTCATATTTATTTCTCTAAGTATTCCATCACTACAAAGAAAGTAAACTTGATACAACGTACTCCTGACTCCGCCTTGGAGTTCGGATTTCCTTTGCATTTTTCTTTAATTATTCTGAAAAATAAAAAAAGAGAAGAGTATTACTTATTTAAAGCCCTTCAGAGCTTGGATTAAAATTATAAATGAATAGAAAGAGCTCAAAAGAAACATTTAAATAATGGGATACTATTTAAACGGTGGATCATTGAATGGAATGCTGCTAATTTATGTGACATTGGTCGACAAGCCATGTTGTGAATTACGGTATCTGTAGATGTATCTTTCCTATAAATTTCGAATGTGTGTTTATTTTCTTCAATTTTAATTTTAAGGTCTAAATAATTTAATGTTTTTTCTTTTTCCTTTTCCACGGTAAATTTGATTTTTTCATGTAATGAATTTATATGTTTTATGAATTTATTGAGAATTCTTTCAGTCCCTGTCCATAAGACAATCACATCGTCAACATATCTATAATAATATTTGATATATTGAGAGAATTCGCACTTTATATTTAAAAATTGTTTTTCGAAATGTTTTAGGAAAATTTCGGCAAATAATGGTGACAGAGGGTTTCCGATTGCTAAACCATTTTTTTGTTCATAAAATTTATCGTTGTATTGGAAAAAATTGTGATTTAGACATAACTCCATTAAATCACTTAGGTCTGTTTTTCTTTTATGTTCAAATTTGGACATGTATAAATTATCTGGTCAACTAGGTCTTTTGTTTCTGAAGGGGGGACGTTTGTAAATAAACTTATGATATCTAAAGAGATTAATTTTGCGTTATTGGGGATATCTATGTTTTTAATTTTATTTATTAAGTCTAATGAATTTAAAATTGAGTGATCTGGTTGAAAATTAGTTTTTCTTTGAAGATTTTATTTAGGCTTTTGGCTAATTTTGTTACACACGCTCCTGAGTAGCTTACTACAGGTCTAATTGGTATTTCGTCTAGTTTTTCCGATTTATGAATTTTCGGAAGGGAATACAATCTAGGACACTTTGGGTTCTTTTCTATTAACGACATTTTTGGTTTTTTCGTTTAAAATTTTGGAATTTTTAATTTTGTCCCTAACTAATTTGTTATATTTATTTACTGGGTTTTTAATTTGATTGAAATTTTGTGTTTTCAAGAAGGTTTCGGTTTTCTCTTTATAAATTTTTTGATCTAGTATAACTATTGAATTTCCTTTGTCACTTTTTACTACTGTTAAATTGTTTTCCTTAATTTTTGATTTTAGTGATTTTATTGTTTTATTTTCCGAATAATTGATTTTGTTCCTATTTTTTTCTATTTCTTGTCCTAGGATTTTAGCACAAATTGTTTTGTTGGTGTCATTTTTCCTATTTTTTTATTAACGATGCTGCCACACTAATAGCGATTGTCATCTAATTTCATTTATTACACCCTTGTGAATTTGATACAGTAGACTACTCAAGTAAGAGATAGGATAGATAGTATAATGAAAATAAAAACCGACAAAATTAATAAAAAGTTACAAAATTTAGAAAAACATAGGAATCAACAAAAAGAAAAAAATTTCAAAAATAATCCTACTAACCCAAAATTCCAATTCAACGATAGAATAAAAAACTATTCAAACACCGTTTTCACAGAAACCGAAAAGAACGTCCTGAATAAAGGTCTAAAACATTGCGTAGAAAAACCAATTAGACAAAACGAAATAGAGGACATCGCTATTAATATGGCAGCATCGTTAATAAAAAATAGGGAAAATGACACCAACAAAACAATTTGTGCTAAAATCCTAGGACAAGAAATAGAAAAAAATAGGAACAAAATCAATTATTCGGAAAATAAAACAATAAAATCACTAAAATCAAAAATTAAGGAAAACAATTTAACAGTAGTAAAAAGTGACAAAGGAAATTCAATAGTTATACTAGATCAAAAAATTTATAAAGAGAAAACCGAAACCTTCTTGAAAACACAAAATTTCAATCAAATTAAAAACCCAGTAAATAAATATAACAAATTAGTTAGGGACAAAATTAAAAATTCCAAAATTTTAAACGAAAAAACCAAAATGTCGTTAATAGAAAAGAACCCAAAGTGTCCTAGATTGTATTCCCTTCCGAAAATTCATAAATCGGAAAAACTAGACGAAATACCAATTAGACCTGTAGTAAGCTACTCAGGAGCGTGTGTAACAAAATTAGCCAAAAGCCTAAATAAAATCTTCAAAGAAAAAACTAATTTTCAACCAGATCACTCAATTTTAAATTCATTAGACTTAATAAATAAAATTAAAAACATAGATATCCCCAATAACGCAAAATTAATCTCTTTAGATATCATAAGTTTATTTACAAACGTCCCCCCTTCAGAAACAAAAGACCTAGTTGACCAGATAATTTATACATGTCCAAATTTGAACATAAAAGAAAAAACAGACCTAAGTGATTTAATGGAGTTATGTCTAAATCACAATTTTTTCCAATACAACGATAAATTTTATGAACAAAAAAATGGTTTAGCAATCGGAAACCCTCTGTCACCATTATTTGCCGAAATTTTCCTAAAACATTTCGAAAAACAATTTTTAAATATAAAGTGCGAATTCTCTCAATATATCAAATATTATTATAGATATGTTGACGATGTGATTGTCTTATGGACAGGGACTGAAAGAATTCTCAATAAATTCATAAAACATATAAATTCATTACATGAAAAAATCAAATTTACCGTGGAAAAGGAAAAAGAAAAAACATTAAATTATTTAGACCTTAAAATTAAAATTGAAGAAAATAAACACACATTCGAAATTTATAGGAAAGATACATCTACAGATACCGTAATTCACAACATGGCTTGTCGACCAATGTCACATAAATTAGCAGCATTCCATTCAATGATCCACCGTTTAAATAGTATCCCATTAAAGAAAGAGCATTTTTTAACAGAACTAGAGATAATCAAAGAAATAGCTATAAATAATGGTTATGAAAGCAATTTAATAGATCAAATATTAAAAGGTAAAATTCAAAAATCAAATTTAAATTTAATCTATTCACAAAATTCACAAATTAAAGATCTGCCAAAACTAATATTACCATATTATGGTAAGATGTCCGAAAGAATAAAGCATAAATTAAAATCTTTAGGGTACGCAACAATCTTTAGATCACCATATACATTAGGAAGTGAATTAAGTCAAATTAAAGATAAAATTCCGGAAAATGAAAAATCCAGTGTGTATATAAATTGACATGCCAAGATTGCAATGCAACTTATATAGGAAAACGGAAAGAAATTTATCTATTAGGATCAATGAACACAAGAGAGCCTACAAATTAAAATATGAAAATTATGCATTTTGCAGAGCATTTAAATGCTCACAATCATAGTTTTCCAGATCAATCCAAAATTAAATTGATCAAAGAAGTCAATGACCCCTTAATTCTTTCTTTAAAAGAATCCATTGGAAATTTTAAAAATCCTTGGAAAAAAGCCCAATTGAATCTTTAAATGAAAAACTAGAAATTATCAATGACCCTTTTTTAAAAACATTCCATTCATTCAGGTAAAACTCATTAGAAAATGCCTAAACACCCTTTTTTACCCTTTGACCCTTTTTAAAAACATTCCATTCATTCAGGTAAAACTCATTAGAAAATGCCTAAACAAAAGAGCAACCCAGATATTGAGCCAGTTATATTCTAATCTCCCAAGAAGAAACATGAAGAAAAAGACATTATATATTTTTCAAAATTTTCTATGTATAAATCTTAATTTGTAACTAATTTGAAATATTTGTGATAGACTGATGATGAAGGCAATGCCTTCGAAACTATAGTCTCTAGAAATAATTAAAAATTATTTTATTTAAAAAACAGAAGACTCTCTCATTTTATTTTATTTTTAACCTAAAATAAAAAGTTTTGTTTTGCCGAGAGTAGCAGAGTTGTTGATTCACAAAGAGAAACAAGAGGTTGTCCTCTGCTTGATGCAAATAAACATATATACATATATATCAAGATGATATATCTCGTATATATATTATTTATTTGTTTGAAAAACGTGTTGTTTGAAAATGTATGTTTGTCAAACAAATAAATAATATATATACAGATATATCATCTTGATATATATGTGTATATATTTATGATCAACAGAGGACAACCTGACTCTCTTTGTGTATCGGTAGTATTTTTTCCAGCTTCATCGCCTGCCTCGCCCACCGTGGGATCATCTTCATCATCATTAATCACTAATAAGTAGAAAATTTAGTTTATTTAGGTTGAAAAAGCGTGACATTGAAATTCGGTTGAAATACAATTTTTCGATTAATTTAAATAAATTTACAAGTTCTAGTCAATTCACATTGTAGATAGATAGATTTAGAAATTGGAGGAGGAGGGATACGCCATGCCAATGTTGAGAGTATGTGTTTCTGTGTTTGGACCTGCAGTCTCTCTTCCGAATTGGATTCGTGAAGACAACATCTGTGGTGTCGACCATCTTAGGCCTCTGATGCATTTCTCATTATGTGTTTAACTCTTAAGAATCTGATCTTTATTTCCACCCTTTACACTTTAGAATTAAGATATTCTTCAGAGAGCTAAGGTGGATGGCATCTTCTTGTTCGATTCACGAAATGAATTCTGAGGGGAGTGACCTATGCGATCTGACTTTTCAAAGATTGTGGTCCAGGTCTTTTGCATGTGTCTGTTTTGTGTTTCAATGTTTCCGGAGCCTGATATGTTCTTTGTGTCTGAGGAGGGGTTTGAGGTGGCTCTATGGTCTAGAACTCTAGGCAGGTCCAGGAAGGTAGTTCCGTGTCTTCTCAGGACTAGCCTGGTGAAGAATCTCGGCTGCCTTGTGGCCAGGGGTACACGCGGTCCCACCGCCTCGATTTGGTGGGGGTCCGTATATTACCATTAAAGACAACCCCTTCTCTTAGGTCCTCTCTAGGCTAAGTAGGATCTCTTTCAGCTCGCCCTGGTCTCGTTTAGTCCGTAATCCAAAAAATCAAGTTCTTCCTCAATGACGCATTTTTCTTCAGGCTCCCAACGTTCAGTCCGTTTAAAAAATAAAAAATAAATTTAACTTTTATGTAAGGGTTAAATATTGGATTTCCGTGACCAGAGTGACGATTCGCTCTTTCTTCCGTTCGCTTCATACTTTCAATTCATATGAGTATGAGGCTAACGGAAGTTACTACTAATCAATTAAGTTGAATGTTACAGAAAGAAATGAAAAACAAGCGGATCTATGTCCAGGGGGAAGATTCCTGATTTTACTCACTCACTCATTATTAGCGAAGGTATTTATTGTTTTCTAAAATAATTAATTTATATTTCTTTAAAGAAAGATTATTTGATTTTATATTTAATCAATATACAAAATATGAATTATAGTGTATATACGCACTTTTTAGTCTTTTAGTCTATCAATTAGCAAGTTTTCAGGTAAAAACAATACATAGCTTTCGATTTAAGAGCATATACCTACAATTACCTTATTTTTCGGACTCTAAGACGGAATTTTTTTCTTCGAAAAATTGCCTTTCAAAATTCTGGTGCGTCTTTTACTCGAAATTAATATAAAATGGTAAAAATGTTATTTTTTTTAAAAATTGCTTAAAAATTAAGGTGCGTCTTATAGTCCGTAAAATATGGTGTTTATATATTCTACTGGTCAAGTTAAAAAAACTAGTGTGTATTTTATTTTTATTTCCAATTTGATATTTAGTCAGGATTATCTTTATTTAAAATATTTTTTAAAAAAGGCTTTTAAAATGCCTTTCAAATTTCAATTTATGTATCCCTAATTCTAAAAATAATGTAAGCCAAAAATTGTTTTTTGACAGACTATAATCTGGTCTTAACACCAATTTACACAACCAAACACATACTTTTAAAGAATAATTAACTATTTTTACTTAGTAGCTGACTAAATGGGAAGAAAGGTTTTTCTAATTAATTTTGGTTTTCATTTTGAATTTTTATTCTTAAATTAAATATTATTTCTAAACACTTATCTACTCCAATTTTTCTCTCTAGTACCTACCTGACTAGTGTTTCGATTCACTCTATATATACGCAAAGGATTGGTTCAACTCTTAGAGATGACTATTTACTCTAACGGTAAGCTATCGTTTATCTATATTGATTTTATTTTGATTGAATTAATTTTTTCATGATCTCATTTCCCTCCTCTTTTATTTTGATTCCCACCAGACATACATTAAAAATAATTTGAATCCTCTTATAACTTATTGATGAATTTCTTTTTAATTTATTTAAATATTTATTAACTCTTAAATTAATTTAAATTTGTTTGTCTGTTTTTCAGCCCAGCTTCTTAACCTTCTGCTGCTTCTGATCGTCATCCTTCATACATGGATGTTCTTTGGCTTTCAGAGTGCATGTGAATAAACCATTCTTTAAAGCATCATGACTTTAGTTTTATTTTTTAAATTTCGTTTTTTCAAGAGGTGTGTAGGCCTATACTTTTTTAGAAAGCTAGGTTTTTATTAAAACCAATGGAATGTACTCTTTAGGCCTTGAATTTGCTTAACTCAGTGTTTCCCAACATGGGGGGCAATTTGATTTTTAAGGGGTTAATCTAAAAATGGCTCGTCCAGATTATCACATTGTCTCTAAAAATTCTTTTTAATTAAAAATTTAATCTTCATTCATTGATTTTTGCTTTGATATCCACCCTCTTTGATAAAATATTGATATTGTAATTAAGATTATTTTTTTAATCAAGAATCAATCTAGACATTATAATTTCTAATAAGATTTTCTACTCTTGAAATAAGTGAGTTTTTTTTCAAAAATTTATCTTCACCTTTTCTTAGAAGACTTAGAATTTTTACAATTTTTTTATTAGAAATAAAATTCGACCTTTGAACTGTAAAATAATTTCGCCTAAAATTACTTGATTTTTTGTTTTAAGTTTTTTGTTGTGTACTTTTAATATTTAAGGTAGTTCTTCACAAGTGCAAAAATTCAAGAAGTCTTCGGAACTTGGATTATAAGTCTTTAAAAGCATAATAAATACATTGTTAAAATCTGAAGACTATTTACTACACCAAACATGAAATAATTGCAATTAAAAATGAAATTTTTTACATATGGTAGTTTGGGAAAGGGTGGCAAAATGATCATTATTTTATTTTTTTTTCATTGAAGGACTTTCACCATCTTGATGAAAAACTAATATTTGTTAGAATAATATATTCGGATTAACTTAAAAAAAAAATTGAAATTATTTACCTCGTAGTTTTGATAAAAAAAAAGAAACATATTTGGGCGATTATTTTTAGTGGAGGTGATATAACATCAATGGCTTGGAAATGATCCATTCATAAAGAGAATATAGTAGTGTAAAAAGTACAGTCACGTTAAAAAAACATAACCTAAAATTTTAACACCGTTCAAATTTATAGAGTAGTTACGAGGCTAAAACTTTTTCTGTGGATTGTCACGAAAGAACCTCCTTAACCTGGTACAATATAAAATTAACGCAATAAATATTAATGAAAAAAAAATTTTTAAAAAATAAAATTTTAAACCGATGTCTGGTTTAAAAATTTAATCTTAATTTATTTATTTTTGCTTTGATATCCACCCTCTTTGATAAAATATTGATATTGAAATTCGGATTTGTTGTCCCAGCTCTAGCATCGGTTAAATGAATAAAACCACTTGGATGCTTGGATGTTGTTGGTTTTTAAGTGGATTCGGGATGCCAAAAGGGCGGCAATGGCTCTCTAAGGGCTCGTAACGCCCTTATACAACGATCACTCACCCGCAATGGGAAGATTTATGAAATCTAACGACCCCCTTCTCACCTTGCCACAACCAGAGAAATTCGGTTTTTGCATTATTTATTTTCGAAATTCTCAATTACATACCTCACTTTCAACGATACGATTTCAGGATAATTAAAATTATTATCTTAAGAGTCAGTAGGTATAACAACCGCGAAATGGAAATTGTTCTTCATTAACTGACCATGGGCCAAATTATCATTATTCTATCTTTATAATTTAATTAATTTAAATAGTTTTGGAAATACATATAAAAGGTAAAATAATTCTAAAATTTTCGAATTTGTCGCCTAGTGCATAAGGTTATTTTTAAACGAGATTAATATTTATTAAATGTAATAGGTATTATTATATACTTAATGAGCTCTTTAAAATGAATGCCCACACTCCTGATTTAATTTCGGACCCTCACATATTTCAAAATAGTAATACTATTCTTGATTTTAGTTAAAATTTTATATAATTTGCATATTTGGTAGAAATAATAGGCGTATTTAATTAGAAAAAATACAATAAATATAAGAAGCTGTCGAAATAATTTATTTTTATTTAAAACTATTTATAACTGTAAACTTATAAAATAGACAAGCCCTAAAAACTCAAAACCAAATTTTTTGAAATCATTCCAATATTTCTACTTATTAAATAGATAACAAAAAATACCGAATAATCTATGATTAAAAAAACAAAACAAAAAAAAAACGAATTTTTAATTTTGACTATTCGTATATCGGCAGGCAGATATCAAATTTGGCAATCTTATTATTGTGCTACTCTTAACATTGTTGAAAAAATATACAAGAAGGAAATAATCTTGTATTAGGTGTGAGATGAGGACTACCTATCTAGTTATGATAGGGTTTCTTTTTTCAGCAGGCATACAAAGAATGACGTTTCGTTCGGGTCAGATATATACAATACATATGGGACTGTTTTTTTAATATCTATCAAGATTAATACTATTAGGCATGCTATCTTGTTTATTTAAATAGGCAGACGTCTGTTTGTCTATACAGTGTTTATCAACCTAGTTCCGCAGAACCCCAGGGTTACACAAGGGAGGTTTGGGGTTCCCCGCGCCTAGAGGTCAATAAAAGAAAAAATAGAAAAACAAAAATAGTTAGTAGTATCATCCCTCAAAACATTTGTCATGAAGAAAAAAAAATACCGAATTTAGAGTCTAAGTATTACCTTATAGTCAAATAAAACAATTGATACTTAAAATTATTGGATAAAAAATACTTGGTAGGTTTCACATTAAGATATAAAAAAAAATAAAACGAATTTGTTTTTTTCAGCAGGCATACAAAGAATGACGTTTCGTCCGGGTCAGATATATTCAATACATATGGGACTGTTTTTTAATATCTATCAGGATTAATACTATTAGGCATGCTATCTTGTTTATTTAAATAGGCAGACGTCTGTTTGTCTATACAGTGCTTATCAATCTAATTCCACAGAAACTTTCAGTTACTTTCTGTTTCTCCTGAAGATGGGTTAGTCACCCGAAATATATATATCGAGATTAAAGATTCTCCAAAAATAAATTCGTTTTATTTTTTTGTATCTTAATGTGAAACCTACCAAGTATTTTTTATCCAATAATTTTAAAAAATGTTTCACCAAGTTCCAACACCAAATTCCCTAAAAACAATTGATACTTAAGAATGCTGTGAACATCACTAATATTGTCTCAGTGATACCATTTTTATTGCTCTAAAAATTCATTAACTTTCTTATAACGCAACGATTACGTTACATTAGTAACAAAATGAAACATCATTTAAATTATTTTATTATAGTTTTGTTATTAATGACATTTGAAATAATATTGCTTTTATTTATTAGTATGTATTGAATTCCTATGTAAAATAAAAAAGGGGGGCATATGAGTATCCCAATGACATAATCAGGCGCGTCGACAGAAACCTCCAAAACATATCATTCGACTCAAACTAACTAGAATTTAGGGATAAAATTTCAATGCAAGGCGTAACTCTAGGGTCTGAACTTTTATGGAATGACCATATCTCAACCACTGGTAAAGCTGCAACGCGCAAGCTTGGTCTCCTATTTAGGTCTAGACGCTATTATTACTCCCAGTCAACTTCTTATAATGTATAAGGGTCAAATTCGTCCCTGTCTCGAATATGGCTCTCATTTGTGGAGAGGGGCCTCCAAGCATTCTTTTGCCACAATCGATGCAATTCAGAAGCGAGCAATTAAACTAATAGGAGAACCAACTCACTCGACTCCCTGGCTCACCGAAGAAACGTTACTGCCCTTTCCCTGTACTACAGATACTATCACGGTGTCTGTTCAGTCGAGCTTAAATCAATTATCCCCCCTAAAGCCCTCTTTACGGGAAACACGCGGTTTTCGAACGCTCAGCACCCCTTCGTTGTCAAATTGGATAAAAATCGAACAGGCGCTTTCGCTAACTCTTTTATCCCTATGATCTCCAGAGATTGGAACTCGCTCCCTGCCACCATCTTTCCCGCGACTTATAACCTTCAGCTATTTAAGACCCGTATCCACAGATACCTTCGACCCCCGCCCCGCCCATAAAATTCTTTTCTTTTTCTTTTCACGATGGAGGGGCCAACCCAGGCCTTTAGGGGTTGCACCTTTTTGGTGTAACTCCTTCTCTCATCATTTTCATTAGAAAAAAATTAATAATAATATTAGGTATTCATAAAATAAAAATGTCAGGTATTGTAATTTAAAATGCACATTTTTTGTACCCAATTTTCCCAAAATCTAGCAAATTTTTTTGGCAACACCGTCATCAGAGGCGGTAAGTTATATTTGGAAGCTATAAAAGTAACATGATTTGGATATTTTGACGAAAACTTATGGTAAATATCTCATATTTTAGTGCTAGGGGGTTCCTCAGAAATAAATATAAGTGCTCTAGGGTTCCTCGCTCTACAACAGGTTGAGAAACCCTTATCTAATACATATTTACAAAATTAAATTAGGTTGGAGTTGGTGGTGTTTCACAAGGAGAAAAATTAAAATGTAAAGATTTTTTAATTTACTCTATATATGTATTTCTTAAAGGACATTGACAATGTTCTCCTGACGATGAGTTAAGAGCTCGAAATATATAGAGTAAATTAAAAAAATCTTTGTATTTTAATTTTTCTCCTTGTGAATCACCACCAACTCCAACCTAATTTAATTTTAACAATGTTTCACTATAAACCAACACCGCCTTCCCTAAATTTGATTACATATTTATAATGTGGAGTAACATTGATGCCATCTTAATTAATCTTTCAAATTTTATATTTTCGCTCCAATCACCCGCTTATAAAGTTGATTTAAATCTGTAATAATTCTAAAAAATATATTAGGATGATTAATTTCTCTTAGAATTATTTTTGGCTGTTATAAAATAGTTAATTTGGATGATAGATAAAAAAAACTCGGAACCTCTCAGTATGTGAGTTCTACTTGATCGCTTTTTTAGTAAAATTTTTCATAACAATTTCATAATCATGTATTTGAAATGTTATCAAAAACTTTAAGTACTTACTTAAGTCTTATTTGAAGTTTATCGATATTTAGGATTCTCCAAGTTCCGAATTTACTTCTTTCACAAAGAATTAATCATTGGATCTAACTAGAATGTCATCATTGTTCCTACTTCTATTTGATGATTATATGATAGATGTGTTGAAGATATTCGTAGTTATGAATGAAAAGTTCATTCATCGTATTCTGAATGAGTGACGTGATTCGACTTTTGACTGGCAGCCCTTTAATAAGGGGGGCTGAGTGGAGGGAGCTGGACACCCACCGGCCCTTGGGGTTAATTGGCCATTTGTCTTACTTAGAGGTTGGGTCTCGCCCTGACTTGGGGCAAGGTCCCTCCTCGGCCTTCTCTCTCTCATTCTTGGTTCCTTCTCAACTCCTATCACACACTAGCTCTTTCACTCTTAAGATGTCTTCTACGAGCACCTTCATTTGGGGATTACAACTTCGTGCTTTTTTTTATTTACCTATTCTAAATCATTCATTTTATACGCTATTAATTTTATTTAATAAAATTAATTCTCTTCTTAATGCTGAACTAGACTAATAAGTTGGATTTTTTTATATAACCTTGTCTGTTTTGAAGTCCAGGGTGAAGGGCGTGAAATTCCCGAGGGAAATTAAAAAGTCATTTTCAACGAAGGCACTTTCACCTATGATTTACAACTTCTTACAACACAGTTTTACTAAAAATGTCGTGTTATAATGAATCCATGTTATCAGAATTTAGGACTTTACACAAAATTTCTGTTCGGACAATATTTGTATGGGACTGAACGTCTCTAATTCCCTTTAAAAATGTAAGTTAAATTACGTATTTGAAAACGTAAATACGATGTCAAACATCATGTTATATGAGAGTTAGATAGATTGTTAAACAATTTCTGAGCTGTATTCAAGCAAATTCGTGTTGTATAAGTGCTATACAAGGCCTATATGTATGATAAAACTTTCTCTTATAATTTTATTTATTTGACGGACTGGTAAGCGAAATAAGTAGGTAAGAATGAAAGGCAGTTCATACATTATTTAAATTTTGTTCAAATTCCGAAATTTCGGACACTTTTGAGGTGAGTATAACTCGGTTCCCATCAATAACTATTCAATACCTTGAAGAAGGAGAGAAAAAGTCTCCGAAACGTCGGAATTTGAATAGAATTTAAATAATTTATGGACTGCCTTTCATTATAACCTACTTATTTATCTTATAGTATAATATATCTACCATAAATTTATATAGGTATCATTACGTTTTTTCTTAATATCCTTACATTTTCAGTTCTTAAAACTCCAAAAGTTATAAAAAGTAACTTTCAATTTGTCATGGCGGACGTAAAATTTTATTTTTAAATATAAAAATTATATTTTCAAAAGAAAGGAAGACTAAGTTAATTTTAGAGCGTCTGATTGTCCCAGACGGAAGAGTTTTTGCCCACGGAGCAGGAGATCCGGGTTCAAGCTCGGTTCACCAATTTACACACATTCCCAAACACACAGAAACTCATACTTACATGTAAAAAAAAATATTAACTTAGGATCTGATCCAATGGGTTACAAAAAAAACAACTTATTTTTATTGGAGACATTTACATGTTTGGTGATACTCATTAATAATAACCTCCTCCTTTTTTGAAGTCGGTTAAAAACGCTGAGAAGTTCTGATATCAGGATCTTTCTTTGTGCTTAGCTTTTCACAACCTCTCAAAATGTTAATTCAATTATAATTTAGACATTTGTTTTGATATGAAAGACAAAGATCTGAGTTTAATATCTTATTTTATTGTTCGGCATAATTCCCTCGAAGTTCAACCCATTAGAAAGAAAGCTTCAAAACCACATATACAGATGTCGCTGTTGTCCTCTCTTGGTATGTAAACCAAGTTATTAATTAATCAAACTACTCTTGTGACTTGTATAAATGTAAATCAACAAACATCAAAAACGTTTAAAACTTATATTTTTTCAAAATAATAAAATAATTTCTTGATAATATGTAGAACTAATTGTCGTAATTATTTAATAAATAATATTTGACTTAAAAATGCGTGATTCATTTACTTAAAAATTAAAATTAAAAACTAACGTTTAAAAGAGTTAATTAAAAAAAAAATATTTAAACTTTTATTTCAATAATTTTATTATTATTTCAAACGTTATTTTTTTACTAGTACGTATACATTTAACCAGATTCTATGTATTTTGGTTCTATTTATGTGTTAATTTTAATGTAGAGCCCAGATTATAGCTGGTCAATTTTTATGCCTATGCAATAGGCTATATTGAGGGTCTCTCTTGCCCAGCTAGCTTAAGTCCAGTCCAGCACTCATTTAAAAAAAAACTACATTAATATTAAGTATAAAAATTCTGATTTTATTTTTAAATTAAAAAATATAATTATTTTACTCAACATTTCATATTCGTAAAACATTTTCAAAGGATGTTTGTTTGTCTTAATTTAATTAGGCCAACCACTCAAGTACTAATATTTTATTGAAGCTTTTCAGGTGATTTACTTAAGTAGAGTAATAAATCCCAGAAATGAAAATTGAATAAATTATAAAATTTATTATTAATGAAGTATTAAGAAAAAAAATGTTGAAATTCGCAAGTATCGCAAATTATCTCTACGCGTATACATATTGATTATAGGTTTTCAATCGCGTGGGTTCATTTATATTCATCGGAGGAGAGATTAGAGATAAAAAAGATATTTAATTACTAAAATTTAAATTTACTAATAATGTTATTTAATTTAAAATGATAGTATTTCTTTTTACCAACACACACACACACACACACACACATATTTATTCTATCTTTCTGTTCATTATAAGAGGTGGTAATTATCTTTTAAGTTGATTTTTATCTTCCATGAATTTATAGGCTTTTGTAATTTTGAAAATTTCTATATACAAGATCAAGTTCAAAAGTATTAATCATTTTCGATGACCTCAAATATAAAGAACAAGTCAATCAGGAATTAAATTTTATATCTAAGTATATAAATATATAATCATAAAGCCTAAGATATGATAATTTAAGCCAGGGATTCTTAACCTTTGGATCAGAGAAAAAGAAGTCTTTAAATAATAAATAATGGTTTGTGTTTTTATTCATACACTTCCTCTGTAATTAAAATTAAATTTACTCAATTTATACTTAGTATTTTTGAAGAATTTTGAATATTTAATTTGGAATAAAATGAAAAAAAATTGTTGACAAGTTCTCTAAAAATGCTGTTAAAATGGCAATTATTTGTCAGCGAACGATTTGTGCTAGAATGCTGAAATTTATCTAAATTCTATCTCGGTTAGTCTCTTCTCACGAGATTGTGGTGCTGCATTTTGTCGATGACTTCTTAAATTCGTTTGTATTAAAAAAAACAGCGTCAATTTTCAGCTGTTCACAAACTTCCTATTTTTCACATCATTACGTAGTTTCTACGACTTTCCGTACTTGAGTTTTCGTGAATATTGGAATACAGACATAGACGAACAGATCGGTCTAGTGTACCGAATATAAATAAGTCTTTCATTAAGGCAATCTAATTATTTGTAATGTGTCTAACTCTGAATAAGTAATGTCTTGCTTGATAAATGCACCCATGTTGTGAAAAAGCCACCAAAAAATGTTTTATTATAATATTGTAGCTTAGGGGAGGAGGCTCACTATAAAGTGGAAATTATATTTAATAGATTAAAAAATTCAGTTTATTGGACAAAAGTTTTTATTGAAGTTCTTCTTCAATTTTTGTACAACGTTTCGTCTCTCTCGAGACTTTTTCAAGTACTCAATTGGCTAGAACAACATTGGTTGAAATAAAGATAAAAATAACTGAGACATAGTAGAATTTTTTCTTTCTAGATTGATACCATAAAACAATATAAGTATAGATGTAATTGACAGGTCATAGATATAAACTTGTTCTAGCCAATTGAGTACTTGAAAAAGTCTCGAGAGAGACGAACACGTTGGTACAAAAATTGAAGAAGAACTTCAATAAAAAAACTTTGTCCAATAAACTGAATTTTTAATCTACTAATCATAATGGACATTAATCAACATAAATTATATTTAATTTTGGAAAAAATTTGTAGGGGGCCCTTTGTAAAAAATTTTCCCTTGGCCAAAGGTGCAAAAAAGAGATTCTATTCAAGATATTTTAATCATATTCTATTTTCCATCTCTATATAAAATACTCAATTAAATCAAGTTTAATATTTCAAAATATAGGGGTTATTGGGACGAATCGCCCCCAACTATTTCCCCAAGGATCACATATTTTTCTCCATTGTGAAAAAAGATTATTTTATTTTTCCTAAATTGTAGATTTAATACTAAGTAAATTTTTTTTAAAATTAAATAGTAAAACTATCACTTAGTAAAATTACTCTCATTTTTAATTTTAAATTACCGAAAAAGTATATTGGGAATCAGCACAATTAACAATTTTTCCTGAGCGTTAAACATATAGAAAATACGTCACTTATCACAAAAAGAAGAAGAATATACTATTGTATATTACCGATTTTAGATTCCACTCGTGTTATTCAATTTATATGTCCATATTTCACATACCTGAAACAGAAAAAAGTACCAAAAGAAATTAGAAAAAACTTATTTTTGAAAAATAAAAAGTTGGTTTTATAACTATGTTAAAATAATGAAATATAAATAAATAGGTAAACTACATTACTTAGAAAATTAAAATATAAGAATAGATTTTAATATCAGAAATTAAATCTTCACCAGAAATATAGCTTTTTGAACTTCCCTGAACCTTCAAAGATCTTTTTCAGTTATTTCATGATTTGGGGTCTCCAGAAAGTTTAACAAAACCCATTGGTTTATTTGTCTGTGGTGCATAGCACTCGAACGAACTGAGCATGCGTACTCTGGGATTCTCTTTTTTTATAATTTTCTGTAATTTCAAACTGAAAGTTCTGAAACTAGAAAACCGAAATAATAATAAATTCTTTGTTTTGAAAAATATAAACATTTGAGCACTTGAAAGAATTTTGTATGAAATTCTGTTCTCGAGTTATCATGAAAAACGGAAAACAAAGAAACAAAGACAGAAAATATACCATCCCATCTCTATCACTTGGAATTGCACGTGTCAAATTAAGTTTTACAGTTTTGGAGATAGAAGAATTAGAAAAATGAACATCTCGAAAATGAATGGAATACTTTCTTACATTCATGTCTCACAGTGTAAGTGAAAGTAAAAAAATTCGGGAGAATTTAATTTAATTATTTCTTATCACTTTTATATAACCAGTGTTTGTTTCAAGTTTTCATTATTTTTTACTTTACCATACAGGGTATGGTCAAGTATTGTAATCGTGCATGAAAAAAGTGGTTTCTTTTTACTTCTTTTTTAAAAATATCTCAAAAACGGCTGAAATTATTTTGATTAAAAAAATTGAGCGAAACCATGGCATTTCGCTATACAAAAAGCTCTAATAAGTGAACATCGAAAAAATTATATTTTTTGAGATAATAATTGTTTTGTCAAAATGTCTGTTAGTTAGTTAAAATTATTGGTTAAAAAATACTTGGTATGTTTCACATTAAGATATAAAAATAAAACGAATTTATTTTTATATCTTAATGTGAAACCTACCAAGTATTTTTAGCCAATAATTTAAAAAAATGTTTCACCAAGTACCAACACCAAATTCCTTAAAAACTATGCTAGTTAGTTAGTTAGTCTGTCCGTTACCAAATTTTTGTGGACGAGCTAGCTCAAAAACTAGTTTGAATATCAAAACCAAATTTTACGTAGTTTTGGTCCATTGAGATTAAAAGCTGATTAGATTTTGGTACATATCGTCCCAAAAAAGGGGGGTGGAGGGGCGTTAAAAATTAAAAATCTAGGCCATTTGAGCAAACTCAACCAAAGTTTGTATACGTAATCAGTTGGACCCCAGAAGTCTAAAAATGCAAAAACTAACCCCCCTCCCGTACATGATTATAAATAATTTTATTAAATATTAAATATAAGTGAGGGGTCAGGTTTTATGGTAAATTCAAGTGGATGGCCACATCAGAACACATCAGCTTATTTGTCAACCCTGAAGGTATGCAAATTTTGAACTAATTTTTTCCTAATTTATTATTTTATACAGCTACTTTACTTTGGAGGGATTTCAAAATATTTAAATTTTTTTGTTCTTCTTGTACATTAAACATATATTCTTTAGCAGGTGTTTTCGGAAGAAGGAGGGATACACTGCATACTTACAAAGCCTCTTTCTATACCATATATAAACTTTCAGCTTTTTTTGGAAAAGTAAATAAATCAAATATTTTTGAAAAACTTGATTATTTATTATTAAACATAATAATAATGTTAAAAATGATAATTCGTTTTAATTTAAATGTATTTTCCAATTTATCTCATACATCATCATAAACATTATGAGATATGAATAAATTAATCGATTTGAAAGAATAAATTTAGATTCGAATTGACTTGTTGGTATGTTTATTACACTATCACCTCTTTTTTCGTATCAAATAAATCCAACAAACTACGATTATTAATGAAGAACGTATCGAAAATTGATGGAGACTTAGATGAGCGGCGAATTCTTTCATTCGTTCATGCTCACCGCTCACGCATTATTTATTTGAGTTTAAGATCGAATTGATCTCGGGGCTTTATGAAAAAGTGATTAAGATAGCCGAGAGCCTCTGCATGCCGCCAATGAGAAATGAGTCAGCTGGTATCGTCAGCGATAGACAGTAATCAGTTACAAGTAATTGAAATATAAGATAGCAATTACAAACGGAAATGATGGGCCATAAGCAGTTGTATTTCGTTACTTATTTTTTTCTAATCTTAAATATTTTTCCAAATTGTAAGGAAAATTAAAAACCTAAAGTATGTTTTCTGCAAATTTTATCGATTTGGCAATTTTTCAACAGTAAATGTTGAAACTTGTCATAGAGGTTTAGTTTATTTAGTAAGAACTTTTGCAGATATAATACTTGTCAGAATGAAAACATCTCAATGGTTCAACCATCTGCCTAATTAACAAATTAGATACTTTTCATCAACTCCCGAGAGAATGAGCCCTTTCTGATGTGAAATCAAGCATATCCAATAACATCCTCCAAATATTTCCAACTCATGTACCAAATTGCAGCTCATTAAGTACAACATTTCAATTGCTCCCTATACCGGGTGAGTTTTTTTTTATCTTGAGACTCTCTTATAACTCAAAAACAGTTCGTTATATGGACAAAAATTTCAAATAAAAGTTTGTTTATATCGAGGAAGAAACTAAACTACTTTATTGTTTGTCGACATAGAACAAGCTTTCAAGGGTATTTCATTGTAAAGTTCTGTTTTTTAAATCCCTATATTTTTCTATACGTCTACTTATTCTACAAAAAAAAACTGAACAACTTTAATAAGAACTATTTTTTTATACGACATCAAATAAACAAAATACATGAATCAATTAGATCTCAAAAAAATC
The DNA here is from genome assembly GCA_024734495.1 of Forficula auricularia. Classification (NCBI taxonomy): domain Eukaryota; kingdom Metazoa; phylum Arthropoda; class Insecta; order Dermaptera; family Forficulidae; genus Forficula; species Forficula auricularia. The sequence continues at coordinate 1,433,262 of JALMQS010000104.1, forward strand.
TTAATACTTATTTTTAACAATTATTTAACTTAATTATCAAATAATAATGATTAAATAATTAATTATTAAATAATTAATTATTAAATATATAATTATTAAATAGAAAAGTCACAACAATGAAAATAAGGGTTTATAATGATATTAAAACTTCGTTATACGCAGATTTAAGAGATTATTTTCTACTTAATAGAACAAGTTGAAATTATTGAGTTCCATTTAAAAAACAGAACTTGACATTGAAATACCCTTGAAAACTTGTTCTACGTTGACAAACAATAGTGTAGTTTAGTTTCCCCTCGATATAAACAAACTTTTATTTGAAACTGTTTTCCATATAATGAACTGTGTTTGAGTTATAATACTGTCTCAAGATAAAAAACTCACCCGGTATAACAATTTAAATTTTACAAATTGTTGACTAATAGGGTATTAACATTTTTCGTATTTCAAGTATGTTCATAAAATATCATTCACCTTAACTTACTTATTATTCAAGACTTAAACACCGAAACCCACAATTTATATCGTACACGAATTTCACGGTTTCGATTTAACTTGATCAATGAAATGTGAGAAAAACTTATTTAAATGACACTAGTTCAGTTTAACACAATCAGAGAATGGCAAATGTATAAACGAGATATGGATATGAATAGCTATTTCGATTTACATGATACTTTTGGGGAACCAAAATAACGTATAGATCGAGGGAAAAGTGTTTCTAATTTATCCTGTAATTAATTATCAAGTGGGTTTTCTAGGACTAATAAAGAAATTCAAAATGTTGTTAAAAACTTTTAAAATTACCCACTGGTTTTATGAAAATACTTTAACTCATGGAATAACTTTACAAACAGCTGAAAACGAATCCAGAATTTTTTTTTTATTTATTTATTGTCACCGGGAACAAAGCCGAGTTTTTAGCCGGAAGAAATTTTTATTTGCCAGCCAGGATCGAACCCCGGCCTTCTACTCCAACATCTTCATAATCGATCGACGCCGAAGCGAGGCCAGTGCGTTAGCCGGCTCGGCTAACCCGACTCCAGAATTAGAATTCGAAAGATTTTAGATTAGAATATCTGATTATTAAAATCTAATGTAGATGTTTTCAGGTAAAAACTTTTTTTTTATTAATAATGTATGCCCATTCACTTCTATAAAAATTTGTCTTTATTAACGGGCAATAAATAACAATTAATACCGAAATATTTGTCAAACGCGAAGATATCTTCTTCTTGTTGGTGTTTTGTCCGATGTTTTCGAGGTTTGTTTATTTATTTTATTTTTTCCGGCTTTGTTGGTCCAACGAACCACCCCTCCTCGCTTGGCTTAAAGCTAATTGCGCTCAGGTCTCTTATAATAGGCAATTACTGCAAAAAAGGCCCATGTTAACATGTCGGGCATCATGTTGAGCTCCATTGGCAGTACAATGCGCGCAGCAACACGGACGGCTCACTTTTATAAATGGATTCTGTCGAGGAACGAGGCGGCCCAAGGACGGAGCATCGTCCACACCGTCCTTTACCTCACAAGTGTATGTGTAGGGGGGAGGTATCGCCGATTACCAAGGATGTACAAGTTAGAAATTTTATTAAAAAGAGTTAGAATTTATTAATTAGATACGAATTACATTGAGCTAGGGTATCTGATAGCATATTCGAATACATCTGGACGAAAAGAGCATGCGCACAATTGTCAAATAAACTGCAACGGATCGTTGCTAAACTTTATCCAATGTACTATCTTATTCTAGGGTAAAGTACTTTAAAATATAATTTTACAATAAACATTTATATGACCTTTTTTGTGGTCCTCAAAGTATTTAATTACAATATTAAATTTCATCAAAATTGCTTTAGTCATTTTCAAAATATTTAGAAAAATCTAAAAAAGTACTAAAATGAAGTACTAATGTTTGTAGGCCGATATGTACCAAAAACTAATCAGCGCTTCATTTTGTTAAAGTAATGGTAGGTTTTCAATTTTATTTCAATCGGTTGTACGGTGTGGAAAAAATCGTGGACGGAAAAAACGATAACATCCATCCATCCGCACGCACTTCCTGAAAAAATCGCACTTTTTAGCCTCTGGATGAAACTCCATGTAATTTTAGGCAAAACCGTCACATGCTAAAATTCAACCTAAATGAATACTACAATTTCTGACTTGGCGCGAGACCGATTACTACAATACTTTTCCCATGCTTCTCATTGGATAAAGTAAAAATAGAGACGTTAAGCTGTTGGAGCTAATGAGTTAAAATTCGGTTAGCAATCGTTTTAATAAACTGCACTTCTCTGGTAAGTTTCAAATTTCAAGCTAAGACTGTTTTGTTGCCTTATGCCTAAAAATTGCCAAACTTTTTAGCTCAAACTCTTGGCTTATAAAAATTGCCAAATCACTAAAATTTTCAGACAACGTACCGAGTCTTGAAAAAGTTATCTCTTTTATCCCCAATTGCCATAAATATTCAATTTTATTGTTTATAAAAACTTCTTAATTTATTTACAGTAATCTTGCCACTGAAAATCCTTCAAAGTAATCTTTGTATTACCAACTAGGTCAAAATTAATTTAAATTTGTTTACAAGCTGGTCAATAGCAAAAAGAAAAAAATTCTTAAACTTGAACCAACTATCTCTTTGCTGGTCTTGAAAACAATCTCTCATTTACACTTGTGACCTTCCTTCCCACCAAATTTGCACATTTTTCAAGTCTCTTTTTGACATGGTGACATGCCGGGTGAATAAATTCAATGTAAACGTCTGCAAATTGCTGTTCTCATTTTTTCTAGACTAACATTTATTTTATTAAATACATGTAACTACCTCTAAAAGAAAGATTTATATTTATTCTTTAAATAATCACTATTATTTTATATCCATAGATTGCTATATATGGTAGATATCCTTAACGAGAGATGAGGTTTTGATTCTAGACATAATAATGAGGTTGTTGTTGTTAGTTCTTAATTTGCACACAAATTGACTGTAAAAATGGATAAATTATTATCCTGGTTTCTATTGTTCCAATAAATTCACTTGCACTATAGAAAGAAAAAAAATGTAATCTTGTCTAGGAAAACGAAGTTACTCTCTTCTTCTCAAGTCCGTATAATATACCAAATAGGGTGGACTCAGAAAATTTACCAATCCTTGAGTGGATAATGAAGAATTTGTAGTGTTTCTTCTTTTATTAGAACTTGGGGGAAAAATATACATAGATAAGAGAAGTTTTCAAAATTTTATTAACATTTCAAAGTGATATTGAGGGCAAGCTGGTCCTCCCCAACTTGACTGTAGGACAATACTAGCCTTAAATTGTTCTTTATATTAAAATGGTCGTGTATTTAAATATATTATAATAAAATTGAATAAAATACATTTCAATACTATATACTGAAACTTGGTGAATAATGAATGAGTTTCAGTCCAATTGTCTCCCACGACAAGAAAAGTTCGAAAGCGAGATGTCTGTCCTCTGAAAATATTCAAATAAAATAATAAAAATCATTTTTTATATTTTATTTTTTCATATCATATAATTTAACTTTTAATTATTTATTCAATATTAATAATATAATGCTTTGCTGTGCTGGGTCTTTAGCGCGAGTCCCTGTGGCCAGTCAGGCCCATTGCTTTTAGTAGGCATAAATAATTTTTTATTTTTTTTATTTTAGTTGTTATTATATAATCATATATTGAATTTGAATATGTGAAATGATATAAAAATCAGTATAAGATTGTAGTTAGAAAAGAAAATGTGTGAGATTCCCTCTGACAGTCTCTCATGGCGAAAGGCTTGCGTTCAAGCCTCTGGATATAACAGACCAAAATAATTATAAATAAAAAAGAAATCGATCTTATTTTATCGATTACATCTATTTGAAGGTTCACATTATCATTCTAATATAAGAAAAAAGCATTTTGAATAAGAGTTTTGTAGTTTAAAAGAAATTTTATGAAAAGATTCAATTTCTTCTCTCCGGGAGCGAATCAACTAGAAATGTCGAAAAGTTTCATTTTTTTTCTCATTAGATATTTATTCAAATCTATTGAAATGTCATATCTGTGAGTTATTTTCATTTAACTTTTATATAAAATAATTAGTCTTAGAAAATTTGCATCTTAAAGGGTAGTTTATTTGAAGTCCAATTTGAAAAACGCTAATAACTCCGGTGAAATTGTTTTTAAAAATATGAAATTAATAGGTATAAACAATTAATTATTAATAATTTAATTTAATTTTGAACGAAATCGATTTAGTACTTTTTGAGAAAATGGTCAAAAGCCATCTGAACCGTCTAAAAAACGATGTTTTTTGAAAGCACGATATGCTTTAGAAAAATGTTAAAATAGTTATATGAAACGAAACATTGACTTGTGACACGGAGGTGAATTTTAAAATGTTTCTAAAACGGCCTTTCATAGACGGTTTTCGGGGTTTTTGACGATTTTCTCAAAAAGTACTGCATCGATTTCGTTCAAAATTGAATTAAATTATTACTAATTAATTGTTTTATAAGATCTATTGATTTCATATTTTTAAAAAATTTTCAACGGAGTTATTATCGTTTTTTCAAATTGTACTTCAAATAAACTACCCTTTAAAATGCAAATTTACTAATAGTAATTATTTTATATAAAAGATAATGAAATGAAAATAAACGACGATATGAAATTTGAATAGGTTTGAATAAATATCTAATGAGAAAAAATTAAAAGTTTTGGCCATTTCTAGTTGATTCGCTCCCGGAGAGACGAAATTGAATCCTTTCATACAATTTCTTTTAAACTACAAAATTCTTAATCAAAATGCTATTTTCTTATATTAAAAAGTTACTATGAACCTCAAGATAGATTAAATCGATAAAATAAGATCGATTTCATTCTCATTTATAATTCTTTTGGTCAGTTATATCGAGTGGATTTGTCACCATCAGACAGCTTATTTATTATTGATTCAAGTCCATTCACTCTACATACAATATTGGAATATCTTTCAACTCGTAAACTATAGATTGTAGAGTACTCATATGAACTTTTCATTTGGATATTAAATATTCTTTAAAAAAGGTAATTATATAATTTTTTTGCAACGAAATTTTCTCTGGAGCGACGGACTGGTAGAAATTTTAATTGAATGTAATGGAAGGCAGCCCAGGGGTAGTGAGGAAAGAAAAAATTAACACATATCAAATAAAGTAATTATATAAATTTGTGTAACTCAAAGGGTTAGGCAGTAATGGTGAAATTTATGTGGAAAGTTTTAGATAAACACTACTCTATCGCTCTAGATATTCAACCTATAAAAAACTCACAGAAAGTATCATTTTGATAATTTAATATCCTAAAATAATGGACATTATATATAATTAGCTCAGATCAATGGAGTAATAAGCGTTTTTTTCAAATTAGACTTCAAATAAACTACCCTTAAAAATGAAAATTTCTTAATAATTATTTTCTCTAGTATAAAAGAAAATATTCCATAGATATGAAATTTTAATACATTTAATTTAATATGTGATGAGAAAAAAATAAAATTTTTCGCGATTTCTAGTCGGCTCGCTGCCGGAGCTAAGAAAGTAATTGTTTTCATAACATTTGATTTAAACAAAGAAATTCTTAATTGAAATGCTATTTTCTTATATTAGATGGTTACTGGGAACCTACAGATATGACATTGATAATATAAGACCGCCTCTCGCCCTCGTAAGCCGATTATTATTAGGAATACCATAGATCAGTGATTCTCAACCTTTTTTTCGCCACGGCCCACTTTTAATAATTTAAAAATTTGACGGCACACTAACAATCAAATAAATTAATAGAATTTTATTTGGTTTATTGATTGATTTACCTATAAGATTATCAAAGGGCATTCTGCATCCTGTAAAATGTTACTACCAAAGAGGTAATATTTGGATTAAATTTAGTGTCAATTTATGGAATATAAAATATTGAATTTTATGAGGAATTAATTTCCGCAATACGGAATTGGAATAATTATCGGAAAAAAGGATTTTTTATTTAATTAGTTTTTTCCTCTTTTTAAAAACAAGGACTAAAAATATGATCAAGGACAGTCGATGGTGGGGAAGTAATCTCCGGAGTCGAAGCTCAAATACAATTTATACATTGATTCATGTAAAATAATTGGTTTAATGGTGTCAATTTATAAAGAAATGTAAAAAAATTAATAATTTTCAATTCGGGAGGGACCACTGCCTAGCAGTGGCGGCACACTTCAAGAATCTCGCGGCTCACTAAAGTTCCGCGGCACAATGGTTGAGAATCACTGCCATAGATATAGGTAAATCGATATAAAATTTCTATTTTTATTTATTCATATTTTCTTCTAACCAAAATCGTTAATAGTTTTGGTGTGTTAAATGCTTAAGTAGGCGGAGAAGAAGTTAATCAAGAAATTTTGGTTGTTTTCGTAGCTGTGGTGGCGTTAATCGCCTGGAGGCCTGGAGTGGCTCCAAGGCCCGGAGCATCTCTCGAGGGGCGGGCTCTTTTAATGGAGCTTTGATCTCGCACTCGAGTGTTTTATGTCTGAATGGACTGGCGAGAGTTCGTTAGGCAACAGCCCAACAACCTAAACCAGCCGTCTACCTACACACAAACAAACACACAAACACCAGACAGAGTAAGAGGATTGTAAGCAAACGATATGGCTAAGTAAAGAAAAAAAGAAAAATATCGGATATAGGAAACCGGAGAATTCAACGAGCAGCAGCGGACGTTAGAACATAGATCATAAATCTATCATTCAAAGAATTAAATTAAAAACGAGGTCCCTAACAAGGGTCGAATTTCCAGTTGAGAATGAATTTTTGAGTATCATTTTATTTGTTAAAGCGAATTTATTAGATAAAACAAATAATATATATATACAATTTCACAAAAAAATTTTAATTAATTAAAATTAGTTCTTGTTAGGAACAACGTTTTTATTAAAATCGTTGAAACAATTTTCGAGAAAATTTTTGAAAAAACCCAATAGGACTTCAAATAAAAAGCTAAAAATAAAGCACTGAAATGATTTTGATTAAACTTTTTGTTTCAGAAGATGTCAAGGGCTACTCACATTGCCGTAATTTAGCCTTTGATAAGTTGGTGTTAAATTCAGACCCCTTTTTCGAGTGTTTTACAGGCTGGACCCTCTGTGGGTGCACCTGTTGCACCTGAGACCAGAGTAAATAATATGTGCTTTATATAATATAATAAATATAATAAAAACAAAAAAAAATATTTTTTTAGAATCACTCAAAATAGTAGAAATAAAATTTGAACAATATATCCACATAATATTAACCATAAGTTCTTAAGATAGAAAGCTCACTATATGTATAATCCAGTTTAAGAAATACACATCTTATTGAACCATTCATTTTTAGGGTTAAAAAGTAAAAATATAGTATCCCTACAATATTGATCAGTCTGTCAATACATCTGTCTGATAGGCCACTGTGGTAGTTAAAATCAAAATTTGTATTAAATTAGTACTTTGGGTTTTGTAAAAAAATTGGAACATTTTTTTATTGAGATAAAGCATTTTAATTTAACACCATCCAACCTAATAAAATATAGGTATAATCTTTTACTGAATATTTGATTCAGCCACTAGGGGCATTGTTTAATGAATGTTAGTATACTTCAGAGTGAAATTTCCCAGTTGAGCAGATATAATATTACATATCAGAAGATAAACATCTCAAAAGTTCTTCAAACTACTCAATTGTCAAGTTTGGCACTTGGGTTCAATTCCAGAGGAGATCGGATTCTTCTAACATGCAACTAACCTTATTCAACAACCTCCTTGATCCGCCATTTGATTTGTAAATTAATTTTTTTCGAGAGTTGAACCCCGACATAATATCGTGTACACCTACTTCCACTTCCACTTTCATTTCCAAGTAGAAGACAATGGATGACGGGACATTATCTAATGAATTCCACAATTTTTCCACATAATTCCAAAGACGTGTACACCTAATTCCAATCGCGTTTCACCCCTCGATTTTTTTCTTTAGATTATTATATGGTTTCCTTGGATGTTGAATTTCGGAAACATACTATATTTTTTCCATAATTAAAAGTTTTCAATGAAAATATTTATTTCAATAAAATGATATAAAAAACTCTGACATAAACTTTTTTCTTGAGAAAAATGACGTTAAAATTTTATATATCACCGAAATATTGCAGAATGCTTAAATTTTGAAAAAGTTTACTACTATAACTCTTTAAATTAATAAGTTGCTTTATAGTACATTAGTACCTATTTAAAATAAAAATGATAATTTCTTGTAGGTATTTGTAGATTATTATTATTATTACTATTTTTTTTTTTTTAGTCTTACTTCAATAAATTTTCATTTTCATGGCTACCGCCGGCATCTCTTTGGTATTTATTTATTTATTTATTTGGTCACGGGAGGAAAATTTGATTTGATTTCCATAAAATAAGCTTTCTGCTATATATATGTATGTATAAATGTAAGCCTTTAAAGAAATTAATTTTGGGCTTCTGAATTTTTAAGCCGTTTGCCTCCCCTCTCGATAAATTATTCTTAATAGTGGTTAAATAATAAAAATCAACGGCGCATTCGGAGAGTGAAAGAGAGGAGGGAAAAAATATATCAACGCTGGCTAAAAATTGTGTCCTTATCTTCTTTCCACGCCTAAAAAGGTTAGCTCCAAGGAAATTTATTATTCATAAATCAGTAGCTGGGTCCATTAAATATAAAGAAAAAAATCAACTAACCTCGGCCTGGTTTCCAAAAAGAAATTTTTTTGTTTTTTGATTCCATTCGAAGAGAAGAGGACATTTCCGCTCGATTAAAATTAAATCAAAGTCTTAGTTATTTATTTATTTATTCACTTAACGATTGTTTAATGCACAACATTTGGTTGAATTGATTAAATTAATTAAATTAATTACTATATTAAATCAAAAACATATAATGTCTTTAAACATATCCATTCGTAGACAAAAAAATTTAATAGTTATAGCAAATAAAATGTCGTGTAATACAAAGATTATTTTTTTGAGTTCCTCACATTATGCATATTCTATCTCTAATACTGAGAAATTGATATGGAGTGTATTTAGTCTCTTCATATATTAAATTATGTCCTCGGATAATATTCTCGTTGCTTTTCTTTATATTTGATAAAAATTGGAAATTTTTATACTGATTCTATCGCTTGGTACTCTAGACTGACTTTATAATAAAAATAATACTATTGGAATAGTCCTCAATAAATTAGAAACCATTGACCCGCTCAAGACAGGAACAGCTGTTGCCATTTTTAGAAAACCAAAGGGTTGCATTAGATTACGAAAGAAATTTAACTTACGGGGCATCTGTGTCATTTTGCTCTGTTAAATTTCGTCTCTAGTGTTAATCTCTCACATTCTAAAAACTGCAACAATCCCTTGTTAAATTAATCAACGCTTTTCATTTTCAGGTGATAACTTTTGTTACTATTAAAATAATTTAAAAATTTGGTTTTTCGCTTAGACTAATTCCCCTCTCTATCGGAATCGAATAGTTTTTTTCGTTTTCACTATGGATGGTTTATGGTAACCCTTGAAACCTTTGAATTTATGTATTTGAACACTAATTTTGAGTACCTACTAATATCAAAAGTTTTTTCTTCGTTAAAAATAGAAAATTCCATTTTAAATTCAGATAGAAGAATTTGCATCAAATCTACGGATTAGGTACTTGCTTTATAATATTTAACAACGAAAGGCAACTGAAAACCACGCCAGGGAATATTTTCCTAGGAGAATAGGTATTTTGCATATCGTTCCCAAAAGAATGATGACTCAGAAAGCTGTGAAGAGGAAAAAAATTATTATAATTAAAATCACAGCGATTAAGGACCTGATTTTAACTGATGATCGTACGGAGCGAGAATCTCTCATGTCATCGATTTATTATGTTTCCGGTTATCTGTCTCACATGAGTCATTTTGCTTTTACAGAGACGTTCACAAACACTTTTATCCTACAATCAAAGTCTGTTTTAGATCAACAGCTAATTTGTTACTAGCATTAAGCCGGAAATCTCTTATAAAAATTGATTGTTTGATTGATTCTCGCTACTTCTATTAACACTGTAGTCATTTTTTCTAGACTAAAATTTATTTTATTAAATACATGTAACTACCTCTAAAAGAAAGATTTATATTTATTCTTTAAATAATCACTATTATTTTATATCCATAGATTGCTATATATGGTAGATATCCTTAACGAGAGATGATGTTTTGATTCTAGAGCATAATAATGAGGTTGTTGTTGTTAGTTCTTAATTTGCACACAAATTGATTGTAAAAATGGATAAATTATTATCCTGGTTTCTATTGTTCCAATAAATTCACTTGCACTATAGAAAGAAAAAAAATGTAATCTTGTCTAGGAAAACGAAGTTACTCTTTTTCTCAAGTCCGTATAATATACCAAATAGGGTGGACTCAGAAAATTTACCAATCCTTGAGTGGATAATGAAGAATTTGTAGTGTTTCTTCTTTTAATAGAACTTGGGGGAAAAAATATACATAGATAAGAGAAGTTTTCAAAATTTTATTAACATTTCAAAGTGATATTGAGGGCAAGCTGGTCCTCCCCAACTTGACTGTAGGACAAACTAGCCTTAAATTATTCTTTATATTAAAATGGGCGTATATTTAAATATATTATAATAAAATTGAATAAAATACATTTCAATACTATATATCTGAAACTTGGTGAATAATGAATGAGTTTCAGTCCAATTGTCTCCCACGACAAGAGAATTTCGAAAGCGAGATGTCTGTCCTCTGAAAATATTCAAATAAAATAATCAAAATCATTTTTTATATTTATATTTTTTCATATCATATAAATTAACTTTTAATTATTTATTCAATATTAATAATATAATGCTTTGCTGTGCTGGGCCCTTAGCGCGAGTCCCTGTGGCCAGTCAGGCCCATTGCTTTTAGTAGGCATAAATAATTTTTTATTTTTTTTATTTTAGTTGTTATTATATAATCATATATTGAATTTGAATATGTGAAATTATATTAAATTCAGTATAAGATTGTAGCTAGAAAAGAAAATGTGTGAGATTCCATCGTGACAGTCTCTCATGGCGAGAGGCTTGCGTTCAAGCCTCTGCATATAACAGACCAAAATAATTATGAATAAAAAAGAAATCGATCTTATTTTATCGATTACATCTATTTGAAGGTTCACATTATCATTCTAATATAAGAAAAAAGCATTTTGAATAAGAATTTTGTAGTTTAAAAGAAATTTTATGTAAAGATTCAATTTCTTCTCTCCGGGAGCGAATCAACTAGAAATGTCGAAAAGTTTTATTTTTTTTCTCATTAGATATTTATTCAAATCTATGGAAATTTCATATCGTCGTTTATTTTCATTTATCTTTTATATAAAATAATTACTATTAGAAAATTTGCATCTTAAAGGGTAGTTTATTTGAAGTCCAATTTGAAAAACGCTAATAACTCCGGTGAATTTTTTTTAAAAATATGAAATTAATAGATATAAAACAATTAATTATTAATAATTTAATTTAATTTTGAACGAAATCGATTCAGTACTTTTTAAGAAAATGGTCAAAAGCCATCAGAACCGTCTAAAAAACGATGTTTTTTGAAAGCACGATATGCTTTAGAAATATTTTAAAAAAGTTATATGAAACGAAACATTGACTTGTGACATGGAGGTGGATTTTAAAATGTTTCTAAAACGGCTTTTCATAGACGGTTTTCGGGGTTTTTGACGATTTTCTCAAAAAGTACTGCATCGATTTCGTTCAAAATTGAATTAAATTATTACTAATTAATTGTTTTATAAGATCTATTGATTTCATATTTTTAAAAAAAATTTCAACGGAGTTATTATCGTTTTTTCAAATTGGACTTCAAATAAACTACTCCTTTAAAATGCAAATTTCCTAATAGTAATTATTTTATATAAAAGATAAACGAAAATAAACGACGATATGAAATATCAATAGATTTGAATAAATATCTAATGAGAAAAAAAATTAAAAGTTTTGGCCATTTCTAGTTGATCCCGGTTAATTTCTGATATGAGTTTCGGTCACTGATGTTGGAAGCAATCTTGGGAAATTCTCCTACGATCTTCTGTTTTTAAATTTATTATCAATTATTGTTCTTTTGGAAAACAGATCAATTTTAATTTACTCCCCATAAGTGAAATAATTCTAATAATTCTAAAGAAAATTAATTATCTAGTTGATCCTAAATAATTACTAATTTTTTTATTCTTTTTTTCTAGATATGGTGAAAATAAGGTGACTATTTAGGGTCTTGATTCATATTAAAGGTAAAACATTTATTCTATCTAAAGTATTTATTTATTTCTTAGATGGCTATTTAAAATATTTTTTTTAACTATGGTTTTAAAGCATGTTTGTTCGTTCAGTTTTGATTATTGTATCCTATAATGAACGTTGGTATATGGCAGCTTTAAAGAATTAACGTATGTATGAAGATTATGTGTTTCAGATAAGATGTAACCCTCGCTGATAAAAGTAAAAAGGTTTAATTAAATTAGAACAGTGTTTCCCAACCTTTTTCATGCCATGGCGCCCTAATAATGAAAAAATAATTCGCGGACCCCCAAAAAAACAACATATTTTAGTCGTCAAAATTTTTATTTCACATGTTTATATTTTATCACAAAGAATAGTAACTTACTTACAAACAGTTTTTAAAAAATAAAATAAGAAAAACTATAAACAAAACAATTTAATTAGATGGTTGCGGTTGCATGTTTTTACACAATAAATCAATATCTGTTTCAATTGCAGAAATACTAGCTCGCAAGGAATCTTCCAAGGCTCCACGGAAAGGCAAGATCTGTGCTTATCTTTTATTAAAAGTAATGACGAAAATGTTGTTTCACATAGGTATATAGTCATTAGGATTACCAAGGCTTCTTTTGCAATAAAACGGATAGTTTAAAAATGTTCATAACTAAATATTTGTATTTACTACTCAAAATTTTCGCGGACCCCAGGTTGGGAAGCACTGGATTAGAAGGTCTTTTTGAACTGGATCTTCAACTCTCTGGCTGTAGAATTTTTAAATGAATGTAAGTAGGGAAGTCAGAAATATAGTAATCTTTAGATAATTAGAAAAATTTTTAATATTTACTTCATCATCAGCCTGTCGATATCGACAATCCACTGCTGAATATAGGCCTCTTCCATCAAATGGAAGGGGGTTGGCATAGAGTCACCACGCTTGCCAGACGGATTGGTGACTAGGAATCAGATTATAGCCGGTCAAATATCAATGCAGGGACTCGGACTCGAACCCGGGACTCCTGCTTAGAATGCTAGTGTCTTAAGCTCTCGGCTAATCCGATTCCCTTAATATTTACTTATACCAAATAAATTCAATTTTTCAGAAATTTTTTAATATAAAAGTTTTTAACATATTTTAATATTTAAGTAAAATTCGAAAAATAAAAAATGGTTGTTCGATAGAGTAGCCCAGAGTCCTACGCCAGTTTTCAAAGTAGGATAGAAGCAGAGAAAGAAACATTGTATTTCGGATTGGTCAAATTTGTGAAACAACCAGCTACATAAAAAACTAAAAAATTGGGTTTCGGAGAAAAGAATTCAGGATGCTGGGAGAAAATCTGTCATAAAGAATAAATAATCGATTAAGTGTTTTTTTTGATATGCTTCTACAGTAGTTGACTACAAAGCAGTTCTAGAACTAATCAGTAGAGATTGTGTTCTAGAACTGTAGTAGAGTTTGTCAGATTTTCAATGAAATTTCTTACTATGAAACTGATAGCAGCAACACGATTCAATTTCAACATTAACATTTTCATTTCTTTTTTCCCGCTAACGTATAATACGAACATTTAAATTAAATTAAATTATATATTCTGTGGATTATAATTATAAATAAATAAATTAGAAATGTATTATTAAAACATATCTCCATATCTATTTACTGAACAATAATTACTTATATTCTGCTTAATATTAACTTAATTTTAAGAATATTGTCAGCTGAGAATTGGAGTGATCCAAGTCCACATACTATATATTCTTATTTTGAGAAATTGAAGTTCAAAGTTATCATATTCATTGTTTTTAAATAGACATAGTAGATAAATTTATTACCCTGAGTTTTAGAAGATAACAACTAAAAATACTATGGGACCAAGTGGACTTGGTTCATTTTGTAAAAAGAAAGTCTTGTACATTAAGAGGTAGAATTGTTTAAAATGGACTTTGTTAACTAGGATTCTCAGCCGATGATATCTTACTAATTGAAGTCAGTCTTCTTAGATCGCAAGATATTAAGATTGCCCAGAATTTGAACATTTTTCTAACCGGAAAAAGGCATGTGCATTATATCTTATTCCTGCATTTTTGAAGTTCTCCGCAATTTCCAGTGAAAAAACATAAAGTATAGAAAACAATACTTCTTCGCTGATAAAACTAGAAACTTGTTTTCTTGGCTTGAGTTCAGTTCAGAATCATTCCCCTTTAGTAAAAATAATCATGAAATTACTTTTATCGAGAAATTAATTTTATTTCTCTTTTGTGAAACACCACTATAACCCGTTAAATAATAATTCCTTTGTTTAATATGTTTCACTATAAACCAACACCGCTTTCCCGAAACTTTATTAATTTAAATTAAGTTTATAAATATCCACTTTGCATCTGAAAGTATCGAGATCGATGTTTAAGTGTAAGCTAAAAGCATATTTAACTAAATGCATCACGTGTATATGTAGTGAGGATGCGCACTTGACATTTCTGCTAAGAAATTTAAACGTACGCATGATCAGTCCTCGAGCGCGGTGCGAATACATTTAGTAGTCGAATACGCTTAAGCCATTTAAGATTCAGTGTTTAAACTTAATTATATTTATACTAAAAGGCATGGGACAAAGCCGAGTGGAGTGTCAAACCAGTCTTGGGTCTGTGTACACAATAATGATGATAATGATTAAAGAAAATCACGAGAGATTATAAACTACTCAATCTACGCGTTCCAAACCCTATCTTACTGCTAGAGAATTTCAGGGAACTCGAAGGCTCATACAGAACAGAAAACTCTGCCTACATCTCCCGACAGACTTAAGGATGATTTTAAATATATTATGTCTGGCGAGTTTCTTAAACAATCTTATTACTGCATATATAGGCAGATGGAACTTTTATAAATATTGATACCGAGGGGTGAACCGCGACCTAATATCGTGTACACCTAATTCCACTTCCACTTCCAAATATTTCCAAAAAATTCCAGTACTTTAAATACTAAAATAATTTCACATAATTCCAAAGACGTCTACACCTAATTCCAATCGCGACCATTCGTCCCGGATTAAAACCCCATGTCTCGTATTAATATATGTCCCTGAAAATGTCTCGAATTAGATAATTCATCATATCATGTGAATATTATAATATTCGATTATATTTTATTCGCGCGTCTCTGCGTATATATGGTTCTGGCCTTGCTGGTGGGGTTCGATGGGGCTATCAATTGGACATGTTTTGTTTTGCCTTGTATTACTGTATTACTGTATTACTGTGTGTATTATATATTAGATGATTTTTTTATTCTAAGTTTTACCCCAAATATGTCAGGGTTATATTTTAAGTTGTATTCTAAATAAATCTTAATAAGTAAACTTTTGTAATCGGCTCTATGAGGCGAATCGCCTCATAGCAGCATTAATAATATTAAATAAATAAATAATATCTATATGAACGAAATTCACTCCTCTTCGCGAATGCTTATGTTTACAGTCATCACAGATTTATTATACTATAAATAATTTTTTTACTGTATTTTCATGTTTGAATTTAGTTTTTCATTTAAATATTTTTTGGAAAAAAAATAAACAATTGTTGATCGGGTTAAGGGGGGCAATGTCCCGGAATGGACCGTGGAAAATATGGTCACCCTATATACTCTAAGGATATATAAAAGTCAATAAATTTTAAATAATTAAAATATAAAGCAACTAAGGAATTAAAAAAAAATACCCATATATTTCCATCTTTCTTTCAGTATATAAATAAATAAAATAAATATTTTCTTTTAATTTTCAAAAATATTAATCAATTTTTTATAATTTCTTTTTTTTTCAATTTAACCATTCTCGTAAATTTTCTATATGGATATTCAAAAAATAAATAGAAATATTCATAATTTTTAAAATATACCTTTTCTTTCAAACTGACAAACTGACAGATTGTAATTGGCTGTTTTTTTTTGTTGTTAAGTGATAGAGAAATTTCTTAAATTGAAAAAAAAATCTTAATTTATTATATTCTATTGAAAATTTCAGCTCGGCAGTAATTTGTTGCTGTTAATGTTGTGGTATTTTTTTTTTCATTTAAAAAAATCTAAACAATTCTATGAATGAATGTTTTATATGTAGGTATATATACAGAAATACACACCACAGAGTGACACGTGTAACGGTGAATCTTATTAATATTTCTTATACGCGCGTTGAAATTCCTTTACTTTCTCCATCTGCTTCAGCCGCGGGTAATAATTCTTTTACAATCAAATTTTACATGACTAAGTGACTGTCAAACAGTTATTAACGCTCTCGTCTCTTGTCGGTTGGTGTGCTTAATGCATGCTAATATTATCACCTCCACTGAACGCTTAGTTCCAGTCACAGATGATACATCATCAAATGGAACAAACACAGATCATAATGTTTTTTGCTTCCATACGATTTATTTATTACAAATATTACATCAATTCTATATTAAGGAAAATGAAAAAAGTAGGCTCTAAGTAAGTGACGAATTTTCATAAGACTCTGAATTTTGAATCAATTTCTTTCTTTATTAATTAATTAATTTAATCATCTTTCACTGAAAACACAGACTTATAAAAACATAAACTGACGTGTTCTGATGTGGCCATCCACTTGACTTTACCACAAAACCTGGCCCCTCACTTATATTTAATATTTAATAAAATTATTTATAATCATGTAGGGGAGGGAGGGGGGTTAGTTTTTGCTTTTTAGACTTCTGGGATCTCACTGATTATGTATACAAAATTTGGATGAGTTTGGTCAAATGGCCAAGATTTTTATTTTTTGACCATGCACCACCCCCCTCAATTTTAGGCGGTTAGTTTTTGAATTTTTAGACTTCTGGGGGTCCACTGATTATGTATACAAAATTTGGTTGAGTTTGCTCAAACGGCCTAGATTTTTAATTTTTATCCCCCCCCCCCCCATTTGGGCGGTTAGTTTTTCCATTTTTAGTCTTCTGGAGTCCCACTGATTATGTATACAAAATTTGGTTGAGTTTGGTCAAATGGTCTAGATATTAATTTTTTTGACCCAGCACCCCCCGCCCCCTCATTTTGGGCGGTTAGCTTTTGCATTTTTTGACTTCTGGGGTCCCGCTGATTATGTATACAAAATTTGGTTGAGTTTGGTCAAATGGCCAAGATTTTTAATTTTTAACCCCCTCCACCCCCCTTAATTTTGGGTCGATATGCACCAAAATCTAATCAGCTCTTAATCTCAATGGACCAAAACTACGTGTGAAATTTGGTTTCGATATTCACACTAGGTTTTGAGCTAGCTCGTCCACAAAATTTGGTAACGCACAGACTAACTAACTAACAGACTAACAGACATTTTGACAAAAAAATTATTATCTCGAAAAATCTAATTTTTTCGATGTCACTTATTAGGGCTTTTTTGTAGAGCGAAATGCCATGGTTTCGCTCAATTTTTTTAATCGAAATAGTTTAGCCGTTTTTGAGATATTTCGAAAAAAAGAATGAAAAAAAACAACACTTTTTTCATGCACGATTACAATACTTGACCATACCCTGTATGGTAAAGTAATAAAAGGACAATGAACTCATGACCTTAGCCAGTGGGGGGATAGGGTGTTAAGCCCCTCCCCCCAAATTTTGAGGTCAATATCGAAATTTGATAAAATATAAACTACTAGGTAGGTTTCACACAATAAAAGAGAAAATGCTTATTGACTCTATATATATTAATATTACGAGGTATGAGCCCACTTCAGGAGTTTAGAAATAAAACTGAATTTATTTATTTCTGATCTCTTGAAGATGGGCTTATATCCCGAAATATACATAGAGTCAATAAAAGAGTGCTCCTTGTTTTGGATAACTTAAAATATTTCTTCTTCTTCGAGTGCCATACCCGAAACGGGTGTCGGCGGCTCTCCACATATACCTGTGCTGAGTGTGTTTAGTTGTTTTACACAGATATACGGGACCTACTTTTTAACGCCGGTTCCGAACGGCTAATTTGAGAGTCACTTGGCAATCATACTCTTGGTAGGTTGCCATTACTTTCCAAGAGGAGGCGGCTGCAAATATCTATCTGCTGAGACTCGGTCTCGAACCAGCGATCTTCGAGTCAGCGACCCAATACTCTAGCCACTGAACCACAGTCGCCTCTTTAAAATATTTACGCTGATAAAAAAAAAATAAATAAAAAGAAAAGAAAGTATTTCGAATAAATTTTGTTACTTGAATTGTTTTGAATGTTGTTGATACGCTTGTTTGATAGATATTAAAAATAATAATAATAATAATAATTTTTAGCCACGTAATTAAAATTTTCCAATATAAAATCTATGTTTTTTTTTGTTTTTTAATTCTACTTATATTTAAAAAAAATTCTGAAAAGTATGCCAAGATTCTTATTATGAATGATTAGTAAAATACTAAAACTAGCATCTTCTCTATCCTCCATAATTTCGATGTTTTTAATAATTTGATGTCTAATAAATTCCTCTTTCTTTCTTCTCGCCTCTTCTCGGCTATAATTATTGGACATTAACTATTAATGAGTCGGTGATAAGTTGATGTCCAAGGTGAGAAATTTCCACTCTCGTTTGATTTTTAAGACCTCCCCCTGGCTTTACTTCTTGAAACACTCGGCCTGTTTCTTCACCAAGCCGTAGGCTAAAACCTTTAAGAAAGAATAATGATATTTTATGGTAATCTTTGATTCGCGTTTTTAAATACGATTAAGTCATTAGCGGTGGCGTGGAATTTTACAGAATCCGGGGAATCCAAAGATTTATTATCTACATTTATATAAGTATAATTGAAGTAGAACAATTAATAATTATGAATCATTTATACGATTAATTAATTTCAAATAATAGAATATAAATTTACCATCAACAGGAAAGTCAAATTGAGGAATATATCGTGGATGTGAAATCATCAATTGAATTTTAATAATATTGTGGTTTACTGGATAAATAATTAAATTCTCATTTAATATTCATTTAGTGGAGTGATTCTAGCAAGAAAGTGTTACACCCAGAATGTGTGTACTCCACCTAAAGTCACGATATTTGATGGCATAATAGGTAATTGTATTTATTTTATTCTTATTAACATACTTATTTATTAAACTTGCTTCTCATATTCTTGTTTACCTGAGTAGAATATAAGTAATAATCAAATTTTTTTTATTTTTTTATTTATTTATTGTCATCGGGAACAAAGCCCATTTAGACAGCACATCAGTAATGTGTTAGTAGTGTTAGTGAGGGAGCCAAGTTTTAGCCGGAAGAAATTTTATATGCTAACCAGGCTTGAACCCGGGCCTCCCGCTTAAACATCTTCACCAACGTTGCTGAAGCGGAGACAGCGCCTTAGCTAGCTCGGCCAACCCGACCGGTTATCATGAAAGGCAGTCCATACATTAAATTGAAAGTTTTTGCCGAGAGTAGCAGAATTTTTATATATTGAAGGAGACAATAAAAGAGTGTGTCTTCTGCTGGAATTATAAATTTTATTTATTTATAACGAGACTATAGTTTCGAGGGCTTTTCCTCTTCATCAGTCTATTACAATGTATTCACAGGAATTAATTTATGAATGAAAGGTTAACATCTTTCATCAGTCCATACATTATTTACTTTTATTCAATTTCCGACGTTTCAGAGACTTTTATTCTCTTCTTCTTTAGCATATTGAATAGTTATTGATGGGTGAGTATAACTCGGTTTCTATTTGTCTCTCCTTTCAGTGATAGCAACAATATTACAATATTTTCCAACATTATACCATAATCAAGTACACACTTATGGTATAGTGTTGGAAAATATTGTAATATTGTTGCTATAAATGAAAGGAGAGATAAATGGGAACCGAGTTATACTCACACATCAATAACTATTCAATACCCTGAAGAAGGAGAGAAAAGTCTCCGAAACGTCGGAAATTGATTAAAATTTAAATAATTTATGGACTGCTTTTCATTATAATCTACTTATTGTATAATTTATTTTTTGGAACTACCAAAATTTAATTACGTGCTACCATGAGTAAAAATAAAAGATCCTGCAAACACTAGGTACTCACTTCCAAGTAAGTGCCTGATGCGCTTAATATATTTAGATACATGAGTATGAATTTCTTTAGGTAGGTACTAAAGAAAAATTTAATTTTTCCCATTTTTAGTGTATTTTAAAAAGAACTTTTGAGTGTTTTTTAAAAAAGTTTTTTTTTAATACATTATATATTGATTATTCTTGTAAGGTTCAAGTACAAAGCTATAATAGAATCAAAAAGTATTAGATTGTCTTGCCGGTATTTAACAGGACAATGCTAATAATTTTAAAGAATTATCAAAATATATAATTTTAAATATTCTTAAATCGTGATATATAATATTTTAAAAAATTATTATCTTAATGAACTGAGCATGCGCTCGATAGTTTCAAACCGTTGGCAACTTTTATAGAAATAAACCTTTTATAAATGACTTCTACTCAATCTCATGATAATCGCTTAAGGCGTTGGCCGTTATACCCCATGTTCCAGTTCCTTGAGAAGTTAAGCCATTATAGACTGACGAAAAAAAAACGCTTTTTTTCATCTCCCGGATACAAAAACTATAAAATTCTTTAAAAAATTCTCATTATTTTTTATAATCACCTGAATTTGTTTTACTCTCTAATTTTTTAAATATTTACCTTTTTTTAGCCCGGATAATTAAACGCCGTGTGATGCATTTGTGAAGAAATGAACCCCGCCCGAAGGGTGCCCCCCAGCCCGATTTTTCGAAGGGACGGGAGGCGCCCCCAACACGGGATTTCAATTAAAAGGACAAGCCCCGTAATGAGCCCTTCGCCCCTTTTTGGGCCCGGTCGCTTTGTTCCTTGACTTTTTGTCTCCATCGGCGCCTGTTTTTTTATCGTCTTTATTCTGATAAGACGGAACCACACATAAAGAAATCGCCCCGGCTTATCTGACATTTCGGGGGGTAGCAAGGAGCAGGGGGGGGGTGCAGCCCAAGAAGGAATTTAAATGAATTACCCAATCGATAAGGAAGTAATAAATTCGAAGGTTTTATCGTTCGCCAAATTCGATAAAAGGATCCCGTGTTAATTGTATATAAATAAATAAATAAAGGAAACCCCTCACGATTTAATTAAGATACTTCATTAAGATCCAGTTGTAATCAGAAGATACACACCACCGGCCGTATCATCTTTGTATAATCCCCTCTTGATTTGAGCTACAACACCACTTTCAGCTCTTTTTTTGCCCTATAAAAATAATTAATTGGTCCAAGGTGACGGGACGATATCTTAATCAGTAGGAGTCGGCTTAACAACCAACATCTAAATAATTAAAAGAAGAATTAAGTCCAAATTAATTAGCTAGATCTAAAGTAAAACAATAGGCTTGTTTCTACTACAGTCACTACCGGTATATGCTAGATAATAATAACCCCAAAAGACAAAGAAAAATAATATGATTTAAGGTAGTTGTTTCGCGACAATACTAGCAAAAAGTTAATGCTAGATTATATAGAACAGGCAATAAGGATTCATAATTCATAAGCCCAAAACTTTTTGCTGTTAATGTACCACAACTAGCCAATCCCGTGCTCATTTGAGAAATCTGGCAACACTGTTCGAGCTTGTATATACTTTATCATAGAAATTTCAGATAAAGTTCATTATAAAGGGAGATTTATAAAACAAAAATTTCGTAATAAGCGATTGAAAGCTGTTTTTGACAATGGCTGAAGCGAGAAAACGTCAAAAAAAGTACTAAAGTTAATCCACTTTTTAGGTTAAATATATGCGTTGTTGCCAGCTTGTTTTTAGTGTAAATTTTTCAGTATACATTTTTCATTATTTATTCATTATTATCTTAGAAACTGTGTTGTAATTATGAATTAAAATTTTCTTAAAATATGTATTAGTTATTGTTTAATGTTGGTTTAGATATTTATAACAATGGTAAGAGTTTATTAATTATAATTAAAAATGTATGTAAACTTTCTGATATCCCGTATAGTGCAATGTATAAGAGTTTGAAAAACTCTATATTTGGAATTTAATATATCCGGAACTATATTGTTCATAAATTTCGTTTTGCCACCAATCGATGCCGAAGTATTTAAATAATAATCTATCTAAATTTCAAAAAAATCCTAAGGAACCCATATGGTGAATCAACTATCCTAAATTGTAGATTATTTTATTAATTAAAATTGATTATTTTTTTAAAATATTTTTTTGGTCCAATACTATTAATTAATAATAGTTACATTTAGATAAAAAATTCATATCTAAAAGTTCAGTGTTAAATTTATTTTCATTTATCGTTTACTGATAATATTTTCCTTTTTTAAATAAAAATATTCTTTTATATTTTCTGTTTTATAGAGAATCGAGTCCACCTAGAGAAATGTATTCAAGATAATCAGAATTAAAAACCGCATTTTATTCATTTGATTGGCGGAAATCGACCAGTGCAGAAGCGGGCAGCTATTCTTCCAAGGTAAGAGCAAATCGACTGAATTCTAATTATTTTTCATACATCATTAATACATTGATTAGTATAAGTCATATTAATATTAATATTACGACATTATACTCAAAACAGCAAACTCTTAGCATGAAAACTTTATCATTTATTGAAAATAGTTAAATAAAAAAAGGGATATCTTTTGGTTAATATATCAACAAACTAGTTCATTATAGTCCTTAATTACAATGTTTCTCTATCCGATCGGCTATTTGAACCCTTGATAAATAATAGATAAAATAATTAAAATTAAAAAGACTCATTTGATTTCTAACAAATAAATTTTATACTTATATTCGTCATATACGTAATATTATATGTATGTTTATTTGGAT
The DNA here is from genome assembly GCA_024734495.1 of Forficula auricularia. Classification (NCBI taxonomy): domain Eukaryota; kingdom Metazoa; phylum Arthropoda; class Insecta; order Dermaptera; family Forficulidae; genus Forficula; species Forficula auricularia. The sequence goes on from JALMQS010000104.1 coordinate 1,456,503, forward strand.
AAAGCAGAGGACAAACTCATTGATTTACCTTTATGAATCAACGACTCTGCTACTGTCGGCAAAACAAACTTTTTTCAATTAAAAAATCTTTAGTTGTTTACTTATAAATTAAGATCATTGGTACTCTCAACGAAAATACCATTCTTCATTCAGGTCTTCCTCTACTTCGATGTCCTAATAATTTAATTAAATTTTATAAATTGAAGGGAACAATAAAAGATTGTGTCTTCTGCTGGAATTATAAATTTTAAATTTATTTATAACGATATAATATATTATAAATTTTATATGTGGAAGTTATCATGGACTTTGTGTCTGGATCGATCTAAATCTGGTAAATATCTTAAAACTCAGCTCAGCACCCCTTCGCTGTCAAATTGTATAAAAATCGAACAAGCGCTTTCGCCAACTCTTTTATCCATATGAAACCAGAGACTGGAACTCGCTCCCTGCCACCATCTTTCCCGCGACTTATAACCTTCAGCTGTTTAAGACCCATATCCACAGATACCTTCGACCCCCGCCCAGCCCATAAAATTCTTTCTTCTTCTTTTCACGATGGAGGGGCCAACCCAGGCCTTTAGAGGATGCACCTTTTTGGTGTAACTCCTTCTCTCATCATTTACATTAAAAAAATATCAAAACGAAATTTCACATGTATTTTTAGTACATTGAAATTAAGAGCTGATTAGATTTTGGTTGAAATCGAACTAAAAATTAAGGGGGTGCTCTTAAAAAATTAAAATTATAAAATTTTCAAACTAAAAAAAAAACCAAGAAAAATGAAATTTAGTATAAAAGAGACCTATAATAAAAAAGAGAGTCATTATTTTTTCGGGGGGCAGAATTGTGAGGGGGCTTCAAAAATAGATCTTCAAGGCCTTTAATCGATTTGTACGAAATTTCGCATATGCACTCTATATGGACTTATAAAAATGACTCACTATGTGAAATAATTGATGGTGAACCAAAAAATAGTGGGGTGGGGGGGGGGGGGGGTAAAAATAATTTAAAATAATAACATTTCCAAACAAAATCGAAGAAAGTTGATATTTACAATAGAATATTCTCATTTATAATTAGATATCATACATTGCTAATGAGCCAAAAATTCAGAGGGCAGGTTCTTTAGTAAATGATTATAAATTATTTTATTAAAAATTAAATATGAGAAAGGGGCCAGGTAAAGAGGTAAAGTCATGTGTATGGCCATATCAGTTTATTTTTTATTTGATCTATGACAAACGTAACAATATTCAAAACAATCCATATGTAATATAACCCATTCGAAATACTTATTTTACTTATTAATATTTTTTTATTAATTTGAAATTGTTGCTACGTTTCGTAGTATATTTTCTGCTTCCTCAGGCAATTTTTAAACTTTTCCTCATCGTAATAAGTAATATATAGTTCAATATACCATAGCGATTATAGTTTAAAAATTGCCTGAGGAAGCAGAAAAATATACTTCGAAACGTACAACATTTTGAAAATTTAACTTCTAATTTATTTCAAGTCCAAGTATCCAATAACCATACACAAAGAAAAATTTTCACCATGGACAATAACAACACTAATTAATTTTAAATTTTATATTTCAATCTAGATACTATAATTAAAAACTTGTATAAACCAATTTTTTTTTCAAAATATTATTTTTTTATTATATGGATTTGAATAAAAGAATAAAAAAATTAGTGTGTACATGTATAATAAATTTTACTTTAATATTAATACTCTATTATTATTTATGAATCTATATAAAACCCTTGAATAAATAAATTTAAAGAAAAAGAGCTGATCATTTTAGCTACAACGTAAATACATATGCCATTCTTTTCCATTAGATGTGAGTTTTTAAGACCCCAGTCGCCGATAACTGTTTCGACCTTACCATTTCGCAGGTTAGTTAGTCAGTTAATCAGCCAAATACGGATCAAATAACTGAAATGCGACCTCCAGACCATTTTATGACGAAATTCCTTGATGAACAGAAGAAGGGGCAGAGCGGGATTGGTGTGTGCTTTTCTCTTTATAGAATTCCTGCTACTTACTGAGTTAACGGCGAAACTGAAATGCTCTAACCAGATAAACATGCGTATAAATAGAAATTAATCATTTGGTTTAATGAGCAATTAAATTTAAGAAAAATCAAAAAAAAAATTTAAGTTTGTTTTTTCACACAGGTAAAGAAAAACTAGGTCTGGTTAAAGTTTAGGGCAGTTGGTGACTTTTCAACGAGGGGATGCTGTCCAAAAAAACTACCTTCATTTTTTGAAATTTTATTTTAATTTTTGCTTTTATTTTGCAAATTTAATCGAATACGGCATCATTTTCGTTATTTTTCAAATTTAACATTAGATTTTTTAAAAATATATTTTGGGACCTTCGCCCCACACAAACGGATACTGCTTTGGGTGAGTGTGGGTAGGAGTCAGAAATTAATTCTAGCAAGCTATGACTTATTGTCTATTGCATTCTTAGTTATTTCCGATCTTATATATATATTGAGAGTTCTTACAAATGGATTAGTCCAAAAATTCTCTTTTTTATAATAGTTTTTGTAATAATAGTTCCCCAGCGAGAACAATATTTATTCGAATGAAACTCGTCTAGACTTGTCCTTGACATGCTTGAAATGGAAGATATACCAGGCAGGGACTTCAAACCTTCTATCGGCACCCTTTTCGGAAAAATCATTCATTTTAATTGCTCCTTGAAACTATGAAACAATTTTATTTAATTTTTCGAGAACCAATATACTTTTCAAAACAAAAAAAAATGTTTTTTATATAATAGAAATATTTGAAATAACGGATAATAATTTAAAAATTTAAAGATCCTTCTGAAATTTTAAAATTGACCTTATATATGTATTAATGAATCCACAGCATCCCTAAAATCTTTGAACGTCAAGAGTATCATCATACCGTGTCATATATGAACCTCATTTAGCTTTATTTCGCTTTACTTTAATTTAAAATTTATGGAAAATTTTATCGTTAGAATATGAATAGAATTTTCCTGATTTAATTTTTGAATCATTTTCGCTATCTTATGGAAAATACTTTGATTTTATGAGGTTGAAAGTAAATTAGTTCACATGTAGGTACTCGACGTCTGACTTTCATTTAAAATCTATGAATTGAATAAAAAAATTAATTGTGAATGATGAACTAAAATATGTTTCAGCAGAAGTTGATTGGACTTAGCCGCTTTTTTTAATTAATATTTTGTCTATCATATTATTAAATTATTTTACAAACAAACTGACTCGAAGGTTTGTGGGGAAGCATCATCAGACACACTCATAACTTTTAAGGAAATAGGTGATGGAACTAGGTGGAACATTTTTATATAATAATAAAACCACCTCGCAATTTTACCCAATTTTTTATTATTAGACACATTCATGTTCGGACGCTCGCGGTTTGATAGTAGCAGCATCAGCCCAGTCATCTAATAGCCATAACTCGATCCTGGGAACCCCTGGTATTTAGACAACCAAATTGGCATATCCGTTAAGGGTATGACTACTGCAGGGCCACGACCGGGCGGGGCCCCTGTCTTCTATCTATTTGTACACTCAATATCAAAAAAACTGGATACTCGAAAATTAAAAAAACAAAATAATAATAAAAATAATAAAATAAACGAAGAAAATCATTTTTTTTTTTAATACATTATTATGAGAATGTCAACTCTGCTACTCTCGGGAACCTAAATATTTTTATTTATTGTTATAAGTTTTTTAAATCGGCTATTTAGGTGCACATGACTTGCGATTCGTCTTGAGTGAAAACTTAGATAGAAATTTCGTAATATATTTTAGACTTAACAAAAAATGATAGTTAACCTCAGGATTGTTTAGGTCTTCCTAAATAATCCCAGTGCAATGTAAACATCAAGACTGGAATCGTTACTATATACTAGCCTTTGACTTGTAGTATCTTAGAATGTCATCACTTAAGGTACACAATTTCACAATTTCCTCATTCTCTATTTATTAACGCCAAATAAGAACGACTAATTTCTCAAGTATTTTTGAATTTACGGGTAGAGTGAAAGATATGGAACCTTCCTATGCAAGTCCGACTTGCTTTGGCCTTCTTTTTGAAATAACGCGACAAAAGTAAGCAAAAAACTCTATATTTTTCCGTATTACATCAGTCAGCTTGAAAGATTGGGTAGAGTACTCGAACCGGGTTCAAGCTCAGGCTCACAGCAAATATTTGACTAGCTATAATCTGACCCCTACAGCATTAAAAAGAAAATAATATTATCTTACTAAATGGGCTTTGTCCTCAAGTCAAAACAAACAATCAATTAAACATATCTATGAAATAAAAATGAATTTATATAAATATACAAGAAGGTATATGTGTGTATGGGTAAAGTCAGGTCGTGTGCTTAATCACACCATATTTTTTTATCACGTGTTTCGATTTGTCTACGAATGTCGTGAGAGGGAAAGTGAAAACGGTGACAATAAATTGTAGAGTTGACTCGAAACAGCGATTGATTTATAAATGAAATTAATTCCCTTTCGAAATCATCCTTACAAAAATGTTAACTCCCCTCCCCTCGCTACATCTATCCCATATTTTATTGGCTCATATCGTTTCTTTTCGGATGTCGACGACGACTAGCTGCTTTTATCTCTTAAATGTCTTTCAAGACGAAATTAGATAGATAGAATAGTAAAAAGAATTAACCCACTCATTGACTAGAAACATAATTTATCTGGAATATTATACCTATACAATAAAATAAATAAATAAAATGAATAAAATTAGCAGTTGAGAAAGCACAAGATTTTGATCGCGGAGAGTGGGATATGTGAGTGGACCAACCCACAAATCTCATTTTGGCTGATAAACCTCAATAATCAAGTAGGTTTTTGATAGCATGGTCCAACTTAGTTTTTTTAACGTCCTTCTAGTATCAGTGTTCCGCAAAGTGTAGGCTGCGGCACACTGCTGTACCGTGGTCATTAGATGGTGTGCCGCGAAAAAATGTCAAGTGTTGTTAAGATAATGCACCTACACATACCTGAGAGTTATGCCTTATCAACGATTCCTCCAAATTTTGATCGCCTGTGCTCAGTTAAGCAGGCTCACATTTCTCATTAAACATCTTTTCCTATTATATTGATTATAATAATAAATAAATATTAAATAAACATTGTTTTTTTTCTTTGGTGTACCTCTAAAATTTCTTGATTTGGTAGGTGTACCTTGAACATAAAAAGTTTGCGGAACACTGTTCTAGATTACAGCACATGTAACAATTTTGCATGGAATCTTTACCTCTATTTTTCTGGATTTCTCATAAAAAACCAAAACTGGGATGGTCCACTCTGCTTTTGAACGCCTCATATAAAATCATTATAGTTAGAAAATTTTCAAAAATATTTGATTTCTAAAAAATTAGTCTTAAATCCTAATTCATCTAATAAAATTATTACTTTTGGTGATAGAAGAGGAATGATATTGAAATACTTTGTCAATTAATTTAGATTTAAACAGACTTAGAAATTGGGATTCTACTTGAGAATGTACCATGGTTCTTTGAAATTAATAAAACAAGTAAAAGGATGAGGCATAAAGATCTACCACATTTTGAAGAGGTATAAAAAAAATGAAAAAATTTAACTAGAAAAAAAGTGAATATATTTATGAAAAGAACATAAAATATTTATTTTTTAATGTGTTTTAAATATTATCAGACAAAAAAAGAGGGAGGGGTCAAAAATGAAAATTCTAGCCCTTTCGACCAAACTCAACCAATTTATACATATTTGTGGGCCCCAAAAAAGTCAAAAGTGAAAATTCTAGCCCTTTCGACCAAACTCAAACAAATTTTGTATACATATTCTGTGATTTCAGAATGCTATAAATGCAAAAACTAACCACCCAAAATGGGGGGTGGTAAAAATGAAAGTTCTAGCCCTTTTGACCAAACTCTACCAAATTTTGTATACATATTCCGTGGATCCCCATTAGGCTAGAAATCCAAAAACTAACCAAATTTTGTATCCATAGTTTGTTCGAAAGGGCTAGAATTTTCATTTTTGACCCTCCCTCCATTTTAGATGGTTAGTTTTTGCATTTATAGCATTCTGGAGTCCACAGAATATGTATACAAAATTTGTTTGAGTTTGGTCGAAAGGGCTAGAATTTTCATTTTTGACTCCCGTCTGATATATTATTTAAATCACATTAAAAAAAAAATATTTTATATTCCTTTCAAAAAATATATTCTTTTTTCTAGTTCATCATCATCATTGAGTATACAGTCCTAAGACTGGTTTGATGCAACAATCCGTCTCCACTCGACTCTGTCCTCCGCCAGCTGTTTGACCTCTCTAAATGTCTGGCATCCCATATCCCCAATTATTTGGTTGAAATATTCTAATCTGGGTCTTCCCCTTCCCCTTTTCTTTCCCACCTCCCCCTCCAAGATATCCCTAAGCAGTCCCCCATGTCTCAGTGTGTACCCTTTCTAGTTACATTTTTTAATTTTTTATACCTCTTCAAAATGTGGTAGATCTTTATGCCCCACCCTGTATAAATTAAGGGTGAATTCGTCCCAAAACGTTTGCAATTTTAGTAAACGTTTTATGATTGTTGTTTTTTTTTAATTAAATGTATTATTTAAAATTATAAAAATAATGGAAACACACAGACAATCATCTTAGAACTGTCTTCGTCAGTAATTAGGTCCACTGTATAGGTAGGTATTTAAATATATTCCTATACATATATAATCTTAATTGGAATTATCAGTAAATTAAGTGGAAAGGAACAGAGGAACGTTTCTTTCTTTTTTTATTTTGTTATCTGAGAATGAAATTTATTTGGCTTTTAGTGAGTCGCATGCTTCGGATGCCCCCATAAATGGTCCATAAATTAACTATCATCATCATCATCATCATCATCATATCCCTAACTGATGATGAGCGAATCCTTTCGTGACAAAAACCCATATCTACATAAACACACAGTTGCCTGGCAAGCTTCTAAAAAATGATTACATATCGCTATATATATCTATATACATATAATTTTGTACATCCCTGTATAATTTACACCCCGATATAGTATAGTTTTTTTCCACAAACTATTATAAAGACAAAATGTCGATTATTATTTTTTAATGAATGTTTATCATGAACCACCAAATTAGTTATAAATCGTATAAACGCATCACCAACTTCTAGAGCAGTGTTTCTTAAACTTTTTCGAATGTGGAACTCGACAATCTTGTGATGCAAGATAAAGCTTTGTTATGGGAACAATTTATTTTTTGACTTTGAAATATAGTTATATGGAGTGAATTAATTAAGAAAAACATATTTTTTATTGCCTTACATTTTTTAATTATGTATAGTCACACAGTATGGTATCCGGGAATTTTGCACATACTTTTGGTTCTGGTGAAAATAGAATCTAGTATATTCAGTTATCTAATTTTTTATAATTTACATGTAATTTTAACAATATTATATTTTGCGCCTACCGCTCATACAACTAAATGTGTTTTTAAGCACAGAAGAGGAATATCCTACAGGCGTTGAGTCGTGACCATTAGGGTGGTCCTTATTTTGGGTATTTTCGAATTTTCACGCTGACAGAGCCTCGCATGGTTCGAAATATATAAAAAAATATCCCCAAAGTTTCAAATCTATATCTCAATTTTAACCTGTGCCGCACAGCGATGCAAGCAAGTATCCCACTAAATAACATGTGGTTTTGGCATTGAACGATCAACTTTTTATTCCGGCCAAAGTAATGGTTCAAAATATTTGAAACTATGTAGACTTTATCCTTATAATAGTAGCAAAGAATTTTTACAGATTTTCAGGTATTATTATTTTGGAGTCTATAACTTACTAACACTAAGATATATAGCAGTAATTTATCTAGCTGTCCCTCCAAAAATATAATAGCTAAAAATCTGTAAAAATTCTGAAGGATAGCTACTATTATAAGGATAAAGTCTACAGATTTTCAAATTTTTCGAACCATTTCTTTGGCCGGAATAAAAAATTGATATTTCAATGCCAAAAACTTCATGTTATTTAGATGGGAAACTTGCATCGCTGTGCGGAACAGGTTAAAATTGAGAGACTTGAAACTTGGGGGATATTTTTATAGTCATATAGCCTCTGTCAGCATAAAATTTCGAAAATACCCGAAATAAAGACCACCCTAGAGGCCATGTTTGCTTATTACGTAAGCCACTCTTTGCCAGTCAATCGTTCTGATAAACTAAAATTGTGCTCCAAAAAGAAACCCAGAACTTCATTTCTGATTTCTCAGTTCAAGAAATCGGGTCAATACACTTCCATATTTTTTTGCGGAGCCCTTGGCGAGTTTTCATGGAACCCCAGGGTTACGCGGAATATAGTTTGAGAAACACTGTCCTAGAGAGTGGAATTCTATTCCTGCGTCCGTCTTTCCACAGTAGCGTATAACCTTTATGCTTTCAAGATAGGCTTCAATAGATACCTTCAACTCTAACCCAATCCCTGAAATTTCTTTCTCTTCTTTTCATAATAATACAGGGATTCATCCTGGACTACAGATGTTGCACGTTGGATATTTCTATAACTCAAATTCTAAATTAACCACATAACAAGTCGAGCTTGAATAACTGGCTATAAATTACTGATAACTTTAGCCAAAGAGTGTAATGATTTTAATATGATATGTTAGATGGCGAATATGATGGTTTTCTAGAAAGAATAGAGATTTTTAATGAGCTTAAGCGAGAATTTTTTAGGTGGATCTTAGTTTCGAAATTCCCAGGTGTTGGCTATTCGAAAATTAATTAGAAGTAATTAAAAAATACCCAAATTATGAGCCTAATAATAGTTCTTTTATTGGCCTGAGAATTTAAAAACTAATTTAGTTTTTTATTGAGATTTTTTAAAATTTTTACATATAGTAAATGATAGAAGATGTAGATATATAAAAATTTATATTTTTTGTCGGCTTCCAGCAAAAGTTACCCATCCAAATGTGTTTTTAAAGAAAACTAAAAAATATATTAATACTGAATGTTCAATAAAATAAAGTAATCAAAAAAATGAATTCAAAGTAAAAATAATGGTCATTTACGTTACATAATTTATTTTAAATATTTTTTTTCTTTTTTGATTACTTATCAGATTTCCAAAAAAAAAAGAAATTCTTGAGTATTTAAATAAAATGGATGGAATGTTCTCGTAAGAAGTTCACTCATCTTTATTACATGGAATGAAATTAGACTGAGGGTCACCTCTGGTGACTCCATTTCATTCGCATTCTTTAAAATCCTTTGCGCTTTATTTGGTTGCGATGACTGGCAAAAGAACTTCTATGTCCGGGAGCTGAAGAGGCCGGGGCAGAGATCGAACAACGGTCACTGTCACAAGGGAGTCAATAACAAAAAAACAAAACAAAAACAATCAAAAATAAGATGACCTAGAAAGAAAAGGTGGTTGATAGGGTAGTATGCGTTTCAGGGCTGCATTTGACTCGCTGTAATACTGGCTTCATTGCCTGCTCAAATTATACAGATTAAAAAAATATATTCAATGATCTATTAAAAAACCCGAGTAAGAAAAATTGTTAAGAAACCGAATGAAAAGAAAGGATGATTCGTGAAATGAAACTGGATTCTATTGTTGCTTATTGATAACACCGAGGGTTGATCTCATCAGAATATTTGAAGAAACATATCCAAAAACACTTTTAAATATAATACTAAATAAACAAGCATTACAGATGTTTTCTAGAATATAAGAATTTCAGAAATATCCATAAATAAATTAATGTTTTATATACTTTAGATAAGATAGAAATAAAATTCTGGTCGAAATCTCGGTATAATAAATATATTTGTTCAGCCATCCACCGACGTTTCGGACTCTCAATAATATCCTTGTTCATGCTTTAGAGGATTTTTTGCGTGTTGTAGAGTTACATGAAAAATTTGGAGGGTTTTATATTTATTGACTAAGTTCGCTCCAAGAAAAATAACCATTGAGGCATTGAGGGTCGGAATCATCGCCGAAAAGCTGAATAAATTTATTACACCGAAATTTGGAGAAGAATTTTATTTTTATCTTGACTAAAGTATATACAAATATAACGGTGTCTTCATCTTTAAAAAAATAAATTGACACGTTCTGATGTGGCCATCCACTTGACTTTACCATACCCCTGGGGTCCCTCTCTTTAAATTAATATTTAATAAAATTATTTATAAGCATGTAGAAGCGATTTAGCATTTTTAGACTATTGGGGGCCCATTGTATACAGAATTTGGTCAAGTTTGCTACAAGACCCCCATTTTGGGTGGTTATTGTTTGCATTTTTAGACTTCTGGGAGCCCACTGTATACAAAATTTGGTTGATTTTGGTACCAGAGCATAGATTTTCATTTTTCGACCCTACAGCCCCCTCCCCTCAATTTCGGGTGGCTATTTTTTGCATTTTTAGATTTCTGGAGTAAAGTAATAAAATATTTGTTTTGAGAATCGATGCGGAATTAGCTATATTTTGTTCTCTATGGTATGAGATTTTTCATTTTATAAATCAAACTTTCATTCAGCTTTTCATTGAATTTTCCGAAAAAATAGCAATTTGCTATTTTTTTTATTATTATTTATTGGCATCAGGCACTAAAATTTGGTATTTATGCGATTTGCTATTTGCTAGAATTTATTAGAATCAATTGACCGCGAAATTGTTCATTGACGATTAAGATTAAATCATCATTTGCAAAATTTCCCGGTCTCATCATCATCATTGAGTATATAGTCCTAAGACTGGTTTGACGCAACCACTCTTCTCCACTTGTCTCTGTCCCCCGCCAGCTGTTTGACCTCGCTAAATTTTGTAATAGAACCACCAGAGGGTGTCTCGCATCCCATATCCCCAATTATTTGGTCAAAATATTCTAATCTGGGCCTCCCCCCCCCCCCTCCAAGATATCCCTAAGCAATCCCCCGGTCTAGAGATTCTAAATATACACACATAACCATGTCTTATACATAGTTTAAATTAAAAAGTATTTTCGAATTTTGAAAATTCTTTAACTTTTACTAAATTGAATATGAGTTCAAATTACCTATACAAGTAGAATTTAAATTTCCAAATAATGAATTAAAAATAATTCATTCGATCTCGGATATTAGATGGTGCTCTTGAATTGTTTTAGAAAAAATTATGGTTGAAAATAATTTTTCTCCATTATTTATTATAGACATGTTAAACACCAATAAGAAAAAAAATGTTTAAGATTGATTTTCAAAACACCGCCCTTCAGGCGAGCTTTTCTCACCCAACGTACCAAGAAATTTTAATATTAAGTGTATCTTTAATTTGAGTAATTCCGATATACAAAATATATCAGACATTTAACATCACCTGAAAAATAAAATAAAAATAAATCAAACCTTGCTATCTATTATTAGTATTAGTAGTAGTTTAGGTCTTGGCCATATCCCGCCACCGATTTGTTATTTTTTGTGGCTCCTTCTGGGCCTATCTCCTCTATCTATCTCTATCTTGAGGGTCTTTTTGATTATCGATCGGCAACTTCCAATCAAGCGTCTGTTTCTTCTCCTCTTCTTTTCTTTCCTCTTCACTTTTCCGACCTTCAACTCGATCGAAACGATCACTCGAGAGTCGGCGAATTATCATCGAAATCGCTTCCTTTCAGTACGTCTTTTCAAAATTCAGTACTTAATTTGCCCGGAAAATGAACATAAAAATATAAATAAAGAGAGTGAGCCCCTCATATACGTCCATGATAATATCAATAAACGATAACGTTATTCAATATGGTAATATGGTAGGTATCGAATCAAATGCAAGATTGTTGTTTAGGAAGAAGAAGTGGAATGTAAAGAATCAAGAAGGGGAGAAAGTAAAGTAGAGAACCCTGGTGATGATTTCATGAAATAAAATAAAATATTAAAGAATTTATTGAAAGGGGTTTAAATTCAAATAAAAGTGTATTTTAAAGATTTCAATTTGCCGATGGTAATAGATTCAAATTTTCTTAGAAAATCATAAGATGGTGTCATCTATTAAATCCGATGGAATGGAATATTTTTAATTATATATCAGAGGGTTTGTTTTTCACCCCCTCGAGAATCGAACCCGAGTGCAAAAAGGGCCATCTGGCTCACTTGCGAGGTGCGAACCTCTCTGACATATGTAAACGCGTTAAATATTTTACTCAAAGATTGATTTGAATCTCTTCAAAATTCGAAAGACTCAACGACCTTTATTTAAATTATATTATATATTATATATTAAATTTAGAATCACTAGATCGCGAACTTTTACAAATTAAGATAACAATCATTGAGTAAAATATTTAACGCGTTTATATATCAAAAATCATTTTCAATCATTATTTTTTAATACAAAATCATAAGATGGTGTCATCTATTAATTCTGATGGAATGGAATATTTTTAATTATACTAGTATGTCAGAATAGTTGTTTTTCACCCCCTCGGGAATCGAACCCGAGTGCCAGTTACAGCAATCCGGGCTATCTGGCTCACCTGTGAGGTGAGAACCTCTCTGATATATGTAAACGCGTTAAATAATTTACTCAAAGATTGTTATCTTAATTTGTAAAATTTCGCGATCAAGTTTTTCTAAATTTAAACATATAGCCATGCCATATAATTTAAATAAAAGTCGTTGAGTGTTTCGAATTTTGAAGAGATTCAAAAATTCGATGGGCAATAAAATGACTTTTGAAAATGAAAGATTTCAATTCGCCCATGGTAATAGACTCAAATTTTTTTAGAAAATCATAAGATGGTGTCATCTATTAAAAATAAATAAAAATATTCCATTCCATCGGATTTTATAGATAACGTCATCTTATGATTTTAGAAGAAAATTTGATTCTATTACCATCGGCAAATTGAAATCTTTCTTATTCAATTAAGAAAAGTCATTTTATTGCCCTTCGAATTTTGAATCTCTTGAAAATTCGAAACACTCAACGACTTTTATTTAAATTATATGGCATGGCTATATGTTTAAATTTAGAATCCCTAGATCGCGAAATTTTACAAATTAAGATAACAATCTTTGAGTAAAATATTTAACGCGTTTACATATATCAGAGAGGTTCTCACCTCACAGGTGAGCCAGATGACCCGGATTGCTGTTACTGTCACTTGGGTTCGATTCCCGAGGGGGCGAAAAACAACCCTTCTGTCATATACTTAAAAATATTTCATTCCATCGGATTTAATAGATGACACCATCTTATGATTTTCTAAGAAAAGTGTATTTATTTATTTTGGTAGATTATTACTTTACAGCAATATAAAATAGTCATTTTCATATCTTATTAAATTAATATAATTTTTAAAATGAAAAAGAAAAACTAGTACAGTGGTTCTTAATCTTTTGTCACTCGCGGTTCCGTAAATAATTTCAAATACTGTTGCTAGTAGTTTTTACTAGTATGATGCTTATTAAGATTTATTTACTGATTAAAATAAGAAATTAATACAAATTGACTTCAGTAATAAGCAAATAAAGTTTTTATTATTTTACTAGGCCAATCTAAAAAGTTTTTGAAGCTCTGTAAGGTGCAACTGCATGGGCTTACAAGATCATTGAATATCATAATTAAAAAAAATTAACTCCCCAGAGCATTGTTAAGAATAAATAGATAAATAAATCATTTACACCTAAGCTTAATCCCAACTAGATCCGAAGTAGAAAGAGAATTTAACACTTGGATTACCTCACAAGTACGAGATAAGAAATAGCTATTGAATTTTAGCATTTCGAATGGAATTGGGATAAATTAATAGACTACTTATAAAACTAATATACTTCATGAGATTTTCCGATCTAATTCTAAGTCAAATGGATTCAAGACTTAGAGGATCGGATTCATAAAATCCTTTAAAAATGTTAGTATTTATTTATTTGTTCATTTTTACTTTACCATACAGGATATGGTCAAGTATTCTAATCGTGCATGAAAAAAGTGGTTTTTTGCTTCTTTTTTCGAATTATCCCAAAAACGGCTCAAACTATTTTGATTAAAAAAAATTGGGCGAAACCATGGCATTTCGATCTACAAATAGTTCTTATAAGTGAATAACAAAAAATTTATTTTTCAAAATAATAACTGTTTTATCAAAATATCTGTTATTCTGTGAGTTACCAAATTTTTGTGGACGAGCTAGCTCAATAACATAGACAAAAAAAAATCAATCGAATTAGGAACCTCCTCCTTTTTTAAAGTCGGTTAAAAACTAGTGAGAATATCAAAACCAAATTTTCGCACGTAGTTTTGGTGCGTTGAGATTAAGAGCTGATTAGATGTTGGTGTATATCTGGGGGGGGGGGGATTTGTAGGGTCAAAAAATTAAAATCTTGGCCCCTGTACCAAACTCAACCATTAGTGTTTGGTAAAATCAAGTGGATGGCCACATCAGAACGTGTCAATTTATTTTTTGTTAAATCTTTCATCGAAATTATTTCGCTACTATACGAAGTGGATGCAAGGGAAATCTCAACGGTAAAAAATTGTTAAATGTTGTGAACAATTTGCAAAACGTTGTGACGTATCCTAAAATGTTGCAAAAGATTCAAAAAGCTACTAATCCGGAAAATTACTCTAGGCAGCCTATCACAATAATACGAACTTCCTAAGTTATCGTAGCATTAAAATTTGTAATTTAAGAATAAAAAAGTGCATCTACTTCGTATCAAATTTTGAGCTATTTCATAAAACTATAAAAAATTTTAAAAAAGAAAAAACTGACACTCATCACTGTGATCTTGTTAGGTCATAATATGGTTCACGAACTGATTCTCTTGTTACCAATTATTAATGAAAATAACGAAGAAGAATATAAACCTAGCATTAAATAGTTGTGATAGAAAAAAAAGATGGAAGAAGTGATTGAGTTTCGATTAACTACTCAATTATATTATCCACTTTTAAACTAATATTGGGTTTACAGAGTTAGCAAAGATTACAGTTTAAAAACTTATACTTAAATACAAAAATGAGGTGCTGGATATAAGTAGACATAGTTAAAAGGGTGGAATACTTTTAATAGGTTCAATAAACCTCCAATATTTAATATGAATAAAGGAGAGAGCGAGCGAGTTATTATTTAAATATTCTGGTATAGATTATTGTTGAACTCTATATAATTTTACTAATTAAAAATTAATTTAATTTTTCAAATTCATCTTCTAATTTTTTTTTTCGAAACATAATTATACCCTTTAAAAACAATACCTACTTCATACACAGAACTCAAGTTCACAGTCATTCACAATAAAAGATGTACAAAGAACTGAAAGAACAAATAAAACAGATTACTAGACTGAGTATTGGTTTGAGTGCACTCATCTGCAAAACGAGATAAGAACCTGTAGTATCCTATTTAAGAAACTTTGACCAATGCAAGAAGGCCTAAAGATATGTGCTCTTTTAGAACATTAGCAAGCCATATATTACATGTTTATTAATCATCCCCAAATTGTATATATTAGCTTTAGTGATCTGCTTGAATATTGTGACAAACGAGTTTCGGTTTTAAATTTTTATTCATTCTGGGGACATGTCCATTATCCTTACATTTATCTCAATTGTTGATTGGATGTTTCTGAGTAGTGTTGATGTTTATCAAAGAAAAGTTTGTGCTTAATTCACGTAGATAGTCATATTTAATAAAATAATATAGTCAGAATAAACGACATTTTGATACCTAATTCTAGGATTGTTTTCAAGACGTTTTTTTTTTATTGTTCTCATTTTATCAAATGAAAATGAAATGTATTACCCTACTCGCCTACCGACTACGTACTTTTAGCAACGAAAAAGGGATTTAAAGTACTATGACCGTGATTCTTCTTGTCATCTTTTCACCAGTATACTGGTATTAAAATATGCTAAAAATGATAAATTTGCTTTCCAAACTAAAGTAAGGTGATCCTCAAAACTGTTCTGACTTATAAAATTGATCCCTAGTTCAAAGTCTGAGAATCACTGGTCAAATTAACACAAATTGAGGTATATTCAATATACCAGGGGTCTTCAAACTTTTTCACGATCGGTGCACCAAATTTTCAGTAAAAGTTCCGCGGTCCACATCTCCCAAAACGTAGAAAATAACAACTTCAGTAGGTATATTTACAATTTACATAACACCTATAATACCGCTTAATTATCTAATCATTAGATTAGATTCTAATGATTTTTTATTATATAGCTTTTTTTATCTATTTGCACCTAAAAGTCCGCGGTGCATAGTTTGAAGAGCCCTGCAATATGCTATTGTTATATACTATAGTTATAAAAATTTTGATAATAATAAAAATAAACTACAACTAATAAATGAATATAAATATCCTTTCTATTTACTAGGTCATCTACCATAATAATGATAGTGATGCTCTTTTTATGAATTATGTGTCTCTGCGGGTATATGCGACACAACTCCACAGTTCAACTCTGTCTAGGAATTGACTTGTTGCTCTGCTCTCTTTTTCTTCTACTTATTCTTGCACTCTTCTTTTTTTGTTCTTTTCCCGTTTACCGTGAGCAAATTCAATTTGTACCTTTTCTTCGGCGGCTGCCTTGAATAGCATTTGATTTCATGCCGACAACAACTTTAGTTGACTTCTTTTGAGCACATCACCTACCTACCCTAGTGCCAAGCAGCAGGACGGGGGGCGAGAACGTAGGGGCTAGGGCTCATTTGAATTTCGAATTTCTTCTCGATGATGAATAAAACAACACGATTGTGGTTCTGGTAGTTCCACACTTGAAATAAATACACATTGTTTTGTCTTGCCTTAAGAGACGAGACAATTTTTTTTCTCTCTTTTTTTATAAAAATTCACTCCCATTTTACCAGAAATCACATATTAATTGAAAAATATAGGATAAATAATTAGAAATATTTAGTTTGCCTAGAGAAACAGAGTTGATTATTCATAAGGAAATGCTTGATTCAAATAAACATATACCACATATAATTATATTTTAGACACTACCTATAGTTTCGAAGTTTGATATAGTTTTTGGAGACGGATTGCTAAATTAACACCAATCGATTTGGATGAGGCAGACCACATTCAAATAAGAGAAAAATTATATCTAACAAGATGTCATTTATTAGACAAAGATATTTCCACACTTTATTTTTTTTTTCCAAGAGCTGACGTTTCGGAGGTAATTTTCCGTCCTTCTTCCGAGTTTTTAAAAGGTCAGTGAAGGAAGTACATAGTGTTATTCCCTTCTGCATCATATCTCAGTGTTAGTTGGTGTGAGAATCTATATATTTAAAATTAAGGTTTTGTCTATACATTGATCCAAATCAACCCAAATTTTGGTTGCACGCGTTTCAAGCAAAGTTATGAACAAAAACACCCTCAACAAAATTCCCGCCTGTCTGTATGTATGTATGTTTGCGTGGTTTCCGCGAAAAGTTGCTCACGATTCACGTAAGGGATTATTATCAAATTTCATATTCGGATCAGATGGCTTCTATCTTACGTTTATTGCTATATAACGTTTTGATATTTTGACCCCAAAAGGGCGTTTGGGGGTGGGAACTACTGGAAATTGGGGGGTAGAAGGGGCGTAGTGGGGGTGGGGTGCAGTGACGGGGTGGTGGTATGGGGCGCGAGTGCCAGGAGGCGGGCGGGGGTGGAGTGTGAGGGTGGTGGTCCAGGGGCCGTAGCCTTCTGACTAGTAAGAGCGCCACCGAAGGTGGGCTTTGCAGCTACTATTCTATAATTTTCTATCATCATCAGAATTTAGCGGCCTCTGAGAGAGGAGACAAAAGGGAATGACATTTTGTACTTCCTTCGTTGAACTTTCCAAAACCCTGAAGAAGGAAGGAAAAATCTCCGAAACGTCGGATTTTGGAAAAAAAATAAAACATAAAGAAAAAGCTTTGTCTAATAAATGACATCTTGTTAGATATAATTTTTCTCTTATTTTGAATGTGGACTGCCTCATCCAAATACTTTGATATAGTTTCGAAGGTTTGACATTCAACATCAGTCTTTTTAATTAAAAATATTTTTTCTATTAATGGGTTGAAATACCCGATTGGATATAGCTAAATTCGTTTTGTTGTTATAGTAAACTGGGTCACTCAACAATCGAAAGATTTCAACCCATTAGGAATAGCATATAATTATATAATTAATAGAGATTGTGGTGTTAGTGCAAGGTAAAAACATCTTTAATAAAGATAAAAGTAAATAAATATTTTATGAAATATTAATTTACTATGAGTTATGTTTTCTATGTCACTTGTTTCACTTAGAAAACCTAACTCATGGTAAATTAATGTCTCAGTACCTGGCCACCGAGCGATGTTCGGTAAATTTTTGCTTTAGTTAATAGCTATATATTAATCCCAAAAACTCCCCTCGCCCCCCGGACCCCACCATTGCATCCCACCTCCTGCACCCCCACATCTACCCCCGCCCCCGCACCCAGTTTTTGCATTTCTAGCCTTCAGTCGTCCACAGATTGTGTATATAGGTATATAAATAAATACGGTATAATTTTTTTTATTTAAATAACAATTTTTGAGTCTATCAATTAAATTGTCAAATTAATATTTGTGTGATTTATAACTCAATTTTGAATCAATAAAATTAAACCATTTATTTTACATGAATTTATGCATACATTGTTTTTGAGCTTCGACTCCGGAGATTACTTCTCCACCATCGAATGTCCTTGATCATCTTTTAGTCCTTGTTTTTAATAAGAGGAAAAACTAATTAAAGAAAAAACCTCTTTTCCGATAATTATTCCAATTCCATATTAATCCTCCTCCTTCAATCAATAAAATTGCACAATTTTTAATTTATAATAATAATTGTAATAATCTTATTGTGGGATATAAAATTAAAAAACCAATTATTTATTAAAACGAAATTGAATAAAAATGTAAATAAACATTTTTATCGAGACAACCACCTGTGAATAATTGTTTCAATTAACAAAAAACCCATCAAAAACAACTTAGCCAAAGATGAGACCGTGACAGATCGAATGCCCAACACAAAACCCTCCTAATCAGTGAATTCCATCCAAATCGTTAGAGCCGTTTTCGAGAACCCGACCGGATATATATATATATATACAAACTTTGCTCGTTTAATATAATAAGATCAAATATTTATTTACTTTTATCTTTAAAATAATTATAATTAATAAGACCTTTGATGAAGGTCAAAACCCTCGAAACTATAATCTCTAACCCTATATTACGTTTATACAAATCAAGTAGAGGATTCCTTATTAATATAGGACAAGTACTTAAACAGTATTAGATATATGGTAAATATTATTGATAGAAATAAGGCGCCAGGTGCGTAAGAAATGTTTTTTTTCTTTGAAATTGTGTTTAATAAAAAGAGAAAAAATATTTGAAAATAAAAAGTGACTAAGATTCATTTTTTAAAAGGTTTTAAGTCTGATGTTGACACAGGCATGCCAAGTGGAATACAGTCAACATCACGACACTTGTTCTAATCACAATTACCAGCCGAGTCGGAAACCCAAAGACAATTTTAATAAAAACACCGTTATTTTATCAATATTTACTAAAAATATTTAATAAATAACAGAATATATTGGTCAACTTGGACATGATAATTTCATATACCCTTAGGCAATATATTTGTAGAAATGGTTCCTTGTTCATGATCTAATAATTCTTAAAATATAGATTTTATAAAGTACAAGATCTAAGCTTGGAAACACTCTTTATTACTTAAAAAATTAAAAAACAAGATCTTTGACATGTATTGAAGGATTGAAGATTCTAATATTCAAGAAATTTAAATTAAAAATGAAATTTAATTTTCCCTAGAAAACATATTCAATTACAAATTCATATTTAAGGAAAATTGTTATAAGAAAAAGTATTAATCTATCTAGTTTAAATGTTATCCCTTATTTCAAATATTTCTATAAAAAACATTTTTTTGTTTTGAAAAGTATATTGGTTCTCGAAAGGAAATAAAATTGTTGCATAATTTCAAGGGGTTATTAAAATGAATAATTTTTCGGAAAAGGGCGCGGATAGAAGGCTTGAAGCCTCCGCTCCGGTAGATATATCTTCCAGTTCAAGCCTGTCAAAGACAAGTCCAGGCGAGTTTTAGTCGAATAAAAAATTGTTCTCGCTCGTAATACAAAAAAGAAATAAATAAAGATGATTCGAGAATCTACGGAATAATCCATTTCTATTATAAGAAGGGTACTTTTTCGACAGCATCTCCTGGTTGAAAAGTCACCAACTTCCACTGGTATATATAGGTACTAGAGAAAAAAATCAAATATTTTTAAATAATTATTTTTATTTCTTTAACATTGGGAAAATCAAAAACAACAATTAATTTGAAAGCAACGTTTCGTCTCTTTTTTGAGACTTTCTCAAACTTGATATTTTTTATTAATAAAGTAAAGAAAATTTTGAAAATTTTTAGAAACGTTATAAAATTTAAAATATAAAATACTAGGTAGGTTTCATAAAAATAAATTTTAAAAAGTTTTCAAAATTTTTCAAAATTTTCCTTACTTTTTTTGAAATGTTTCACTAAGAATCTCACACCATTCTCCCTTAACAAAATATTAATTTATAGTTAGATTTAATAAATAAATTTTCTACTCAATTATTACCTGTAATTTTCATAAATAAGGAGGGATCTAAATAATTGAATGATCTGGCATTTTCTTTTGAGATCTTAAAATTAACTAAATAATTAAATATTTTTATCCACAAAGAAAAACAAAGAGTTTGTCCTCTGCTTGATGCAATACAACTCTGCTACTCTCGGCAAAACAAAAACTTTTCAATTAAATATTTTTATTATCACGGTTTTTTTTCGTTTTTTCGTAAACAATAATCAAAAGAAGATTTGAAAAAACTCATTAGTGATCGAGAGCATTAATAATTTCTCTTTTCTAAATTTGGGTTAGATATACAAATAAACAAATACAATAAATAAATTCATTTAATTAGTATAAATTAAGTTGGCTTGGACGCCATTTGAGATGCAATAAACAACCAGCGAAAACAACACTTAACACCCATGAACCGGTATATATATGTATACTATATATATGTATACTTTTATATATATATCGGCTATCAAAACGTAATTAAAAATTCGTGTTGCGCCACTTAAGACAGAGCAAAGCAGCATTAATCGGCCTCACCTTCTTTTTGTTTTGTTTTATTCATTTGATGTGGAATTGAATAAGAATTGTAATGCCAGATGCAAGAGAATGAATTGATATACCTAAAAACATGGATAATATAAGAAATAAATTAAGTGATCATATTAGATATTTAGCTGTTAAAGCTTGTATTTTTGTGATTAAAGGTTTTTTTGGCTTTTCGGCCTTTCTAGCTCATCAGCAAATTTACGATACTATCATAATTTTAAATTTTGTCTTCTATCTAGGGATCAGAATTTAGCTCTGATACCGGGGTCCACTTGATTAGCAGGCTGGTACGCTATCCTCTCGGCCAACCCGACTGCTTGTAGGTGAATTGAAGTTTTCTTAATTTTAAAAATAAATTTTTCTTTATTTCTTTTAACTTAAAAGATTTATGGTTATTATTAGGGTTAATATTATTTTGAAATTTTTTTCGCATCTCGCATTTCTGAGGTTAATCCGTTGCTCCATCTGACCATTTGGTATTAATCCATTTGCTAATTGTCGCACTTCATCTCTGTAGCGCGTTCTCGCTTCCAGTGGACACTGGGGTAATACGGACGATTGCTACAGACAAAGCGCAGGGTTGTCTAGCGAGCAGAGAGAGAGGGGAGCATCACCAGGCACAATCATGTTCAAACCTGTCGCGGCACCCTCGCTCTTTGACAGTAGCAGCATCAGTCCGGTCATTTAATATGGGCTCACCTCGTAAAATTGGAGCCCCTGTTATTTAGACAACTAGTTTGGCAGATCAGTAAAGGGTATGACTACAAAAAGGCGCAAGCCATTTCCCCATTTTCATTTTATTCAATGTGAACCAGATAAAGTATTGGATCGGTCTCGCACAACAAAAAATTTGGCGTGGTTCTTCGCACTATCTGAATTTATCACTGCCCTTGAAAGGGTCAGGGGATATAACAAAGACACACTAAAATCTTTATGATAATAATTTTAAAAAATAAAAAAAATCAATAGAAAAATATTTCCTTTCCTTGATTCAGGGTCAGTTGAATCATGATTTTTCTATTGATCAAAAATAATTATATCTGAAATGGACAACCGCAAAAAATCAAATAATTGTACTAACAACCATAATAATTCAAGAAAATAATCTCAAATAATGCAAATAATAAATTATTCAAAAAACAATAAAAAAATGTCTTTTGTAATAAATTTCTGATGCAATCACATTGTTTCTGTTGTTTTGATGTTGTAACAAGGTTTCAATTGCAAACACAACTGAGCAATCTAACTTAACTACAAGATATTTATCTTTAGTGTAAAATTCTTTAAAAGGTAGTTTCAGATTTAAAATAATTAACGAAGGAATAACAGATATATCATATCTCGAGTTGGGGCTCCTAATAAGGCCTGGCTAGAAATAAATATTTCATTTTGCTAGTTTATAAATCTATTAATTTTTCAAAGAGTCAGACATGTCCATTTATTTATTATACTTTGAACAAATTGTGACTAGCTGATTATAAATTATATTCCAGAACTTAAGCACATTGTCGAAAAAAGTGTAGCATAATAAGGCCATATTTTTTCAAGCGAATAAATTATATAACAACGGAAACAAAGATGTTTTATTTAATTAAGTTATGGTATTTGGAAGTTATTTACACAAAAATCATTTATCATAATCAAAAGTAAAAAAATAAACAAGAACGAATATTGGATAATTTATGCATAGTTGAAGGAGGAAGAAGAAAGTATGTTTAAAAATTATAACTCGAATAACCTTGAGTGAGCTTTTTCATAAAGAGATGTTTTTACTACTTAGACCAAGTGGAGTCATTTTTCTCAAATATTTGCTTAAATTTTATTTCGAAATCCTTGGTGTCTATTTCAAAGTGTCCAGCATTTGAGACTTTCAGAAACATTAAATAGACGGGTAGACTCTAGGCTACCTCTAGCATGTTATTTTTATTGAAAAGATTTAATTTGCCGAGATTAGTGGAGATTCATAGGGAGAAATCAGGTTGTCCTCTGCTCGATACAAATAATCATATTTGTACATAATGGGTCATATAAAAAGTCTCCGCGGTTTTTTGGTACATTCTTGAACAAAAAATTTCTTTATTGAAAATCAATTTTAATCAAGTACATATTGACCATTATTATCTATGAACTTTTGCCATTTTTTGGTAGCTTCATAATTCCATCGGTATAGAACTTCTAGATTTATCGTCGAAAAACTTGGCCAAGTGATTTTCAGCGACTCTTCGGAACTTGGTTGGGAAGTTTTGATGAATCCACCGTATAGCCCAGACCTTGCATCCTCTGACTACCGGTCTCTGCAAAACTCTCTTGATGGTAAAAAATTGGCCGACCGAAGCGCCGCTGAAAATCACTTTGCCAAGTTTTTCGACGATAAATCACAGAAGTTCCACACCGATGGAATCATGAAGCTACCCAAAAAATGGCAAAAGGTTATAGATAATAATGGTAAATATGCACTTGATTAAAATTGATTTTAAATAAAGAATTTTTTATTCAAAAATGTACCAAAAAACCGCGGAGACTTTTTATATGACCTATTATATAATGTATGTATATATTTAAAAATAATTTAGATACTAATGTTTCGAAGGTTTGACATTTTTTATCAACAGTCTTTTTTATTAGAAATATTCTATCTGTTATTTCTCATGGGCAGAAATACCCAGATATAGTAGGTAAATTCATTAAATAGTAATAGTATAAGCTGGTCACTCAACAAACGAATATATCTACTTTTACATCTACATCTATCTATCTACCAGTGGCATGCGGCGCATCCCTAAAATTTTAAACATTTAGAGTATTTTCATAAATATCGACTTAAAAATTTCAGGAGGATCGTTAAATTTTCAAATTATAATCCGTTATTTCAAATATTTATATAAAAAACATTTTTTGTTTAGAAAAGTATATTGGTTCTCGAAATGAAATAGAATTGTTCCATAGTTACATGGGGCAATTAAAATGTA
The DNA here is from genome assembly GCA_024734495.1 of Forficula auricularia. Classification (NCBI taxonomy): domain Eukaryota; kingdom Metazoa; phylum Arthropoda; class Insecta; order Dermaptera; family Forficulidae; genus Forficula; species Forficula auricularia. The sequence continues at coordinate 1,480,738 of JALMQS010000104.1, forward strand.
TGATTTTCCGAAAAGGAGTGGATAGAAGGTCCCTGCCTGGTAGATATATCTTCCAGTCTAGCAAGTCAATGACAAGACCAGGTGAGGTTTAATTGTTCTCGCTGAGGAACAATTAAAATAGGAATAATACAAAAATGGAATAAATAAAGATGATTCGAGAATCTTTGGATAGTGATGAGCAAAGCAAGACCAAGACCAAGACTGCAAGACCAAGCTCATCACTAATTAATATAGGCAGAGGGTGTGTTTGTAAAGTCTTCTATAGGGTGTATAGAAAGTCCTGATCACTTTTAAGAAAAATATTATTATTATTATTTTGTTTTTGAGTATTAATATTAGTGATAAAGCAAGCAAGACCAAGACCAAGACCAATTCTGCTCATCACTATCTTTGGACAAATCCATTTCTAAGAACTCTCAATATATTATAAGATCGGAAATAACCAAGAATGCAATAGACAATAACTCGAATAACAACGAAAATGATGCCTTAATGGATAAAATTTGCAAAAAAAGCGAAGATTAAAATAAAATTTACAAAAATGAAAGGTATTTTTTTTAGAGAGCATCCCTGGTAGAAAATTCACCAACCGCCACTGCTATCTATATATAATTAAGGTTTTGTCTGTACATTGCTTCAAATCACGCCAAATTTTGGTTGCACACGTTTCAAGCAATGTTATGAACAAAAACACACTCAACAAAATTCCTGTCTGTCTGTTTCAGTGGCTTCCGCGAAAAGTTGCTCACGATTCACGTAAAAACGGCTGAAGGGATTATTATGAAATTTCATATTTACATCAGATGTCTTCTAACTTACATTTTGATATTTTGACCCCAGAAGGGGGTTTGGGGAGGGGGGCACACGAATGAAAATGATCAGATAACTCCTAAACTATTAACTCTACGGCAAATTTTATAATGAGCAAAGTTGTAGGGGATGTGCTTCCTGACAACTTTTGTTTAAAAAAATTTCCCAAAAAACCACCCAAAAAGGGGGGGGGGAGGGCACGCGGTGGGGTCCGGTGTGGATGGGGTGCGGGTGGTGGTGTGGGGGCTGGGGTTGGGCACGGGTGTGTGGTCCGAGGGTGGGGGTGCTGGAGGGGTTTGGGGGGTGAGGGTTGTGTTCGTGTGTTTTGATGCTGATGGGGTGTTGGGGTGGTGGTGTGGGGGCGGGGGTTGGGCATGGCCCGGGGGGTGGGGGTGCTGGGTGGGTTTCGGGGGGTGTGGTGGGTGGGAGTGGGGGTGAGGGTGGGGTTCGTGGGCTGGGGGTCCAGGGGCCTGCCCACTGGCTAGCAAGAGGGCCGTCAAAGGCAGGCCTTGGAGCTAGTTTACATATAAAGAAGAAAATTATTTTTGTTTGGATTAGTTAGTCTCAGGAAGCAATGAACCAAATTTAAAAATCTTGCACCATTCGGAAGCTTACATTTTCATTTAGCATATAGGTTATTCAGATTTTCCAAATTTTAATTAGTTTTTTTTAATAAATTAAAATATGTCAAAATCTTTGGAGCGTGTTGTTTGCGCGTACTCACTGCTTGGTGGCGCTGATGTCAAATAAGTACATAATACATATTATATCTCTTTGATTTCTCTTCATGTTATTTTTAAATTTATTAGCAAATTAATATGCACCAGTTGCATGGGATATATAGATTATATTTAGTATTAGTATTATTAGGAAACCTTTGCTTAACTTGGTTTCTATGTTGTATTTGTTTGTCTCACTGGGTCAAGTTTTGTAATTTAGTTTTGACCCACTTCTATGAATCCAATTTCTTAGAAATATTGCCCAAATAGATTCGTATTTTTGATGACAATAAATAATATCATGGGCTTTTAAATTCATTATTTTTCAAAATATAATTCTACTACTTATCTTAAAATAATAGTGTGAAAAGAAAATACCTAAATCAAATTAGAAAAACACACATTATTTCCTTTTTTAGAGAGAAATTAGAAAAATTAGAGATTCTCTCCTTGCCTGAGGTCTCTATGACAAGTCACGGTAAAGACATGAAGCCAATTGGAAATTAATAGAGGTTGAAAGATTTATTAACTAGTTTAACGACAGTATAAATTATGACAATCATTCTTGGATTCAAAGAATTTTTTCATCTTGAAGCACATATTAAGATTTATAATAATTTCAAAAAAGTATAATTTACAGATTACACTCTGTTTACGATATATTGATATACTAGTATATTATTAATAACAAATTTTAAGTTAATTAAATTGCATTTTTATTGATTTAATTTTTTTTTTATTTAATTTAGTTTTTATTAGAAAAAATGGATGGAATTGAAAATCGACTAAGATAAATTTGTTCATATATGGAAGAAAAAATAAATTAATAATTTATAGCGAATACGTCGAGATTTATTTATTTGTATTTTTAATTCTGTTCTTATTTATATAAAAAGAAAAGCTAAATCTAAAATCTTTAATCTAATACTACTTTTTCTTGCCTTTATATACATATACATTTTTTTTTTAGAATCATAAAACTGAATGAGAGTCAACTGGTCGTCTTGATCCTCCGTCTTCCTGGAAGTAACTTCTGTGTGCAGACAGACGCAAGATGGCAGCAGCACCCACCTGTTGAACGAGTCTTCAGACCTTTCAGGTTGACAACGGGAATTGGTAAGTAGAACAATAATATTTAAGATGGTAAGGTGGGTGATTAAATTAAGCTCTGTATCAGTACAAATAATGCAATTTTAATGGTTAATTCCAAATATTTCGAAGGCATATGTTGAGCACCTCTTCATCAATGGCTTCCACTGATTGAGAAGTTATCATCATATGTCTTCAAATTATATTTGGAATTGACCATTAAAAATTTAATTATTTGTACTGATATACAACTTAGTATATTCTCACACCTTAAAACCTGAAATAATTATCAATAAGCACCAAGTGAATAATATTTTCATATCAGAAAGTTATCCATCTAGAATAATTGAATTGATAAATAAATAATCACCTAAAGGTAAAGCCGTAGCTTAAGTTTTTTCGTGGTGGGGATATTTTTTAGTAGAAACCTCTCTTTTTACTGTTCCTTACAAAAGTAAAACCATCAGTCAGAGCATTGTAGCTCGTAACCTAAACAATATACAAACTTGATTATTATGAGGGAAGGTTGAATTTTTTTCGAATTGAAAATAAAAATAAATAATATATATATATATATATATATATATATAATGGATTATAGGGGATCAGTTTGGCCGAGTGTTTAGAATTATATCCTACAAATTAGGTAGCCTAAGTTAAGCCCTACTTAGGTACTGCACAAATTTGACTGACTATAATCTCACTCCTACACCATTTTGCACACCCTCCCCTCCACACACAAACACATACATGTGAATAAATAAATAAATAAATAAACCTATTATTTATTCCTTGAATGATGGACTTATTAAAAGAATATATCAACTTATTTTTCGTTTTTATTTATTCAGTTTTCGTCATAATGCACTTTTTTTAAGATTTTTTAAATTTACTAAAATTCTGTGGAGATATATTCTTCTTCTTCTTGTCCTTCTTCTTGTACTCTGCACGTTGGGAACAATTATTCATTATTCTCTGACAAGAGTATTGTTTTGACGAAATATAGATTTCACATCCGGTAGCCCGCACCAATATCTTATATTGCGGAACCAGGAATGCTGTTTTCGTCCCGGCCCGCGTCTCCCTTCAATTTTCCCCTGGATATAGTGAGTTTTGGAATGAAATATACGGTCGCCCCTAAGAATGTGGCCTAGATAAGATGATTTTCGTTGTTTTACAATACTTTGGAGCTCTCTCTCTCTACCCCAGCTCTCAGTAAAACATTGTTGTTTGACATATCTTCAGTCCAGGAGATCTGAAGCATTCTTCGTAGTGTCCACATCTCAAATGCTTCTATTCGGTTCAGTTCATCTGACCTTAAAAGACCATATTTCTACCCCGTACGAAAAAATGGGCCATACATTGATTACTCGTAGTCGAAGATCATCCGATATATATTACATTAGTTAAATAGAATATTACAACCGGATATATATTACTGTTGTTAGAGATCGTGGCTGTGATAAATGTGTAGTGTGTTTAAGGAGTTATTCAGCCAAAGCAAGGATGCACCAGGTCCAGTAAAATTCCCAGAATTCTGAGAAATTTATTGGACCCGGTGCATCATTGTTTTGGCTGAATAACTCCTTCAACCCACTAGGGAGATATATTACATTAGTCAAATAGAAAAGTGAGAATCTTTAAAAATACATAACAAAGAGTTTTAAAATTATTTATATCATACACATTAAAAAAAATTAAATTGATGTTGGAACTAATATTGAATATGAAAAACACGTTTATTTTGTTTTCATATAAATATTGTATTATTATTTGAAGTTTTGATTAGATTTTTTCTGATATTGTGAAATCCAATTAGATTGGAATCAAATGCTTAGGTTATTATCTATAAATCTCGATGCACATATTTAACAAGCCATTATCGCCTATTACAATAGCATACATTTTTGGAATGTCTCACGCAGCTGGTTACTCGTCGATGGTTTTCATGCTGCGGAGTCGTTTGTCTGATCCGCTCATTAAAGTCACCTGTAATCGGACGATACGGGATCGTATCTTCATAATTTCTTTTTCTCTCCTCATTCTTCTATGTTTTTTTCTTTTTAATTTTTTTTTCTTCATTCGTTTTGTTGGGATGTTTGGTCGGATCGCACGCGCCCGGGCCGCACCAAGACTACGTGTGGGCCCCATGCTGAGCACACCTCGACTTGATCTATTCTACACATTCACGAATTAGATTATAACGATTTTATTTCCATCTCCCGGGAATTTCTTAACTATAAACATAGATTAACATATAAATTTAATAGGATAGCGTTTCGACGCTGTATTCTAATCTTTTCTCACAAATTATTTATATAAGTATATATATTTTATGGTATATTCAATTGAACATGAAAATCAAAATTCTAATGAAATCGAATATTATATTTCATATATGAAATGTTGATATAAATAATAATTATTTCAACAAATACACTGTTCAAATTGACTTAGTGGTAACCAAACATTTTTACTTTCATTTTTTGTGAACATTTCTGGTTATCGTTGGTATATTTTTAAAAATGAAGTCTTATTTTATACTGTAGGTATTCTAGAGCCAAAGGACAAATAAAACTTGATAAAAAACGTCAATTTTGTTCCCTTATACATTCAAACCCTTCTCGAACTGTTTTAGACCAAGTAATTATGCGGAGAAATCAAATGGGGTCCAATATTTTCGTTATATAGGCATCTCATGAACGGTTGTATCTAGTATAATCTGAGCTTTCCGCAAATAATTTTATATTAATAATTTATATCTTTTTGCAAATTTTTAGATTTTTGGCTAAAACTATTTGCCAAATTACCAAAATTTAGAGCTTGAATGTTTTCACTTCTTCCTCATCTTTGTTTATGGTTGGGGGTAAAGGTACTCTATACAATGTTTCGAAGAAATTCATGGTAATATATTCTTTATATACGGTTTTAAGAATTCAGATTGTTGTTAATTTGAAAAGCTTTATCATGGAAACCACTTATAATAGAACAAGTATTCGTGTGAACTTCAAGACCATGATCTGTCAGAGTTTTGATTTGACCTTTTCTCTACCAAAATCTTGTTTATTTGTAGGAACTTCATGTTTGCAGATCTTGTTCCATCTCCAATCTGACGTTAACAACATTTCACTTGTTTTCTTCGGAAGTTGTCATAGTTTGATTGACATCCAACAAACATGGAAGTTCGTATTTTTTCCCATGGGACTAGTGAGCGAAACTTATTCATGTTTCAATAAACATAAAATATTAAAAATACTGTTATCAATGGAAATAATTGTATCTCTTTCATTAATTTAGCAGCACTGGTAGAGTAATTCCACTAAACCACTGTAAGAAAGAACAGGGGTCTTAGTGTATATGATTTCAAAATAATTATCTTAAGGAAGTTCGAGACAGCTTATCTATCTGGTTGATCTGCGAAAATATCTTTTAATATCTAATTTCCGAAGAGTGACAACTTCTGCCTGCCAAATTTTTTTAATAAAACAATTGTTAATAATGAGTTTGAAAGTTTATAATAGGAAAATAAGGACAAGTTTTTATGTGTGACTTTTTTATTTATCAGCCAATTATTTTCCTATTATAAATTTTCAAATTAATACAAATTATGGACGGAAATGATAATAATAGTTAATAATGAGGTTAATATCGAATAAAAATCTTTGTTTTGATTATATTAATAAAAAGAATATTGAGATAAATTTTATCTCATTGTAAACACATTTACTTAACACAAAAACGATTTCAAGAAATAGAGTTGGAATTCTACACTAGTGCTTTTGTTATATTCTGTTGGCTGCAAATAACTTTTTATTTTTTACATTTATGAATAACTAATTAACTAGACTGTCAAATCTATCGAAAAATGTATCCTTCGATTCATAAAAGTTGAATTATTGATCTGTATAAATTTGTTGAAAATGGTATAATTTGTATAGAAGTTATAGCCCTTTTTAAAGCTCGCTCCATTTATTTTCATGTTAAAAGGACAATTTTCAATAATTTATTTCTCGGTAATGGGACAGACGATCAACTTCAAATTTTGGGAATAAATATTTAATACATCAATGATTCGATGGTAAAAATTTGAGAATTTTCTTATAAAAATGATATACAATCCCGAACCCCCTTTAGATAATCCATGAGTGATTAATAATAAATAAATAGTATGAGTAGATAAATCATCCCCTTACACCCCTCTCATGCACGGCCCCATGTCAGCAAGTATAATTAGATACATATATTCCTCATTTATTTACCGTATATACTTGCTTAAATTTATTGAAAATTGATTGATCGTGATTAGACAACCCAATTAAACCCTCAACTTTTCCCAATTGTTCGTTTTATCTTTTTTTTATAAGATATTAGTTTCGGATATTTTGTTGTCAATTGCTCTCCTTTTTTGTCCTTCTTTGAATAGAAGGAATTCTATCAGCAGCAGCAAAGGGCTTAATTGTCCGTGTCGGTTTTTTTTTTTGGTTAAGTTGGCTGGCGGGTGGCTCAAGTGGGATAGGATAGGATAAGAGCATGACCACACCAATGCAGATAGTGAGGGTCCCACGGTGTCTCGCTGACAAGCTAACTGTCCACTCTTTCCATCTCTGTCTTATTAAGAGTCAAAAATCAAAAAACCAAACGAGAGGGAAATAGATTCAATTGAATGGATAAAAAATCGTCTTCAAATTATTAGAATAAAAAATAGGGAAAGAAATTGAATCGAGAAAGTGCATATTATTAATAACCATAAAAAATAAAATAAATCGAAAAAACAATTCTTTAACGCTAAAATAAAAAATAAATAAGTCAGATTTTATTTATTTATTTATTTTTGATTGAATAATTATTATTTTTTCCTTTATTTAATTAATCACTTTTATTTAATTTTAGACCAAAATTATATACAGCGTAAATTTTTATTATAAGTTACTATCAAGCACATACCCAGAAATTTTTTTGGTGGAACAGTGAAATTTTTTAGGGGGAAAAACAGAATTTTACAAAAATAAAGTAAGGATTTATTAAATAAAAAATGTTTGAATAAATTTTATGTTTAATACAATTTCATTATTATATGTACCACAAATAGATAACACCACAAATGTTTCTATGTGATGAAATGACAATCTTATTTTGATGAAAAATTGTTATAAAGATACTCGATTTAGAATTTAGAACTCAAAAAGTGAATTCCCCGAGGCTGTTTCAATATTTTATCTATGTAAGAAAAAGTAAAGAAAATATATAAAAATTAAATTTTTAATTGACCATAACGAGTATGGTGAGGAAGTATTTTAACCATGTTTATGAGAATGAATAATTTTTTAAAATATCTCAATATATGTTAACTATTTTGATAGAAAAAATTACATTAAACAATATCATGGCGTAGAAAGAGTTTATAGTAAACATTAAGAAAAAGTTATTTAAAATAATATTATTATTTATTCAAAATGTCAGTGAGTTACCAAATTTAAAGTACGCTCTAAGGTAAACACCCCAGTAGTGGACCATGCACTAGTAATGGACCTTTGGGCAGAAAAGTTGATAAAATAAGAATTTGTTACTTTTAGCAGCGTCAATTTTAAATGTATATTCAAGTTGTGATATCTAGCAACCAAGCTGTGATGCTCGAATACGTTCTGTTCATCAATTTATTAAGTTATTGACATTTATGTGAAGCGTTTCGTAAGGTTTACTCTGGTGTGCTCTTTTCTAAACAATTTGGTTAAGGATTACTGACTGTCTCAATTGAAATATTAACCACTCACTATTTATTTAAATGTAAGTTTTTATATATTTATATTCTTAGAATAATAATCTAGCATAATAGGCTATAAAACCTTATCTGAAAAGGTAGTGAAGGGGTGGTCCACTATTGGTTCTTAATATTAAAGATTTATCTAGAAATGGACCGGGACGGTCATTTTTAGATTAATTGGAATTTATTAATTTTGCTATTTAAGTGTTAATTACGATGTTCCATTAGTCACAAAATTATGTGGATCTAGCAGTTTAAGTCTTAAATAAATAGTGAGTGGTTAATATTTCAATTGAGACAGTCAGTAATCCTTAACCAAACTGATTAGAAAAGAGCACACCAGAGTAAACCTTACGACACGCTTCATATAAATGTCAACGAGCAAATCAAGAAATTTAATTGACGTCCCTGAGATAAACTTATTTAATTAATTTGTATTTATTACACAATAAAATGATAATTAATTAATTATATTGTTTTTAAATTATTTAATATCCTATTTTATCTCATTTACCCCATCCCTAATTAATCTAGCCAAGTTAAATGTCTGGATAAAGATTAATTAATGATGGTCCACTACTAGTGCTAAGCATGGTCTATTACTAGGTTTTAGATGGTCCACTACTAGCTCCAAAACATTAAGATGGTTTTATATTTTTTTTAATTAAAATGGATAACTTTATAAAAGTTTATCATATAAGTTTTTAATTAAGAAATATTAGCAAATAATATAAACCTTCAAACAGCAGTTTCAGGTAAAAATGAAAATTTTACAGTGAAAACAAAGGAAAATTGTTCTTAAATGGTCCACTACTGGGGCTTTTACCTTAGTTCAAAACCCAACAATAGTATTAAAACTCTCTTCCAACGTCCGTGTTCCCTGTGACATATATCCTCGAATCTTTCAAGATTCACAACCACAGGTACATTCGACTCTGACCTAACTGTGAAATTTATTTATATTCTTTTTCTTCTTCTTTTCTCTATGCAAGTTTCCACACTGCACTACAGGGGTTGTACATTTTTGGTACATCTTCTTGCATCTTCATTATCATCATGGAGTAAACAGTCCTAAGACTCAACTCTATCTCTATCTTGTATCTTAAGAAAAATAACAAAGCAAAAGTGATTATATTTCGAGTGAAATCAGGCTCAAAATCAGTGAAAGGGTACTTAAAAAACAAATCAATATCTTTTTTAAAAATTCATAAACTCCCTCACTTTTTTTAATCACAAAATTATAAAATTTTCGAGATACTGAGAAAGATGAAATTTGCTTTGACTGGTCTTGTATTAAAAAAAAGTGAATATTTTTTGTGGAGCTTGAAATGGAAGGGAAAATTTCAAAAAAAAAAAAATCAATAAAGTTTATATATTCAGGGGTATCCATTCCCCTCTAGCATCATGACTCCCACCCATTTTCATGCAAAGTACCCCCCCCCCTTGTACATTATTTATATTTTATTCACTTCTAAAGAATTAGAAGAGGTTTTTATTACCTTATTACCTTTTTTTGAAGTTATTAACTTGACCGTTAATTTTGCAACAATTTTGACCCCCCCCTCCAAAAATTTCAATGACACACTCTGCTTCTTAACCCCCGCCCTGTGGCGCACCCCTGATATATTGAAATAATTTATTGAGTTTTTTTTGTTTCAAATACCTACGGTTCTTTTGTGAAACCAATCTCAATAGCAAGGTATTCTAATAAATGTTATAATTACTTGCTTTATAATGTCTTCTTAAAGCAACTATTATTCAAAATTTCCAATGTTAAAGGGTAATTATATTTCCCCCTAAATATTTGGATATTTAATAAACGTTTTAAATTGTTTTCATAAAATAATTTAAATTTAAATAGTTAAATCTCGTTTTAGTGTAGTGCTAAAGAAAATTATTTAATAGCAAGATTGTTTTCAGTAGATTATTCTTGGATTGGAGAGGGAGCGAGGAGGAGGTAATTAAATCGACTTGATTGGGGAATAATGGAATTGAAATAATTATCGGAAAAGAGGTTTTTTTATCTAATTACATTTTTCCTATTATTAAAAACAAGGACTAAAGATGAATAAGGACACTCGATGGTGGAGAAGTAATCTCCGGAATCTAAGCAAAAATACAATGGATGCAAATGGATAGAAAGCTTTCTGACAAACCGAAGTATAAAAGTTGTGGTGGATGGAACATCATCTGAATCGTTCACCACAAACTCTGGTGTTCCCCAAGGCTCTGTAATCTCCTCCACACTCTTCCTTATTTATATAAACGACCTTATTGATCAAACGGCAAACCCCACTCATTGTTACGCCGACGATAGCACTCTACACGGCAAACCCTCTCTCCCGAATAATCGAATCAATATTGCCTCCTCAATTACTCTCGACCTAGACAAACTGAATAAATGGGGCTCTCAAAATTTAGTTAACTTTAATTCAAATAAAACTCAATGTTGTCTAATTTCTAGGCGCGAAAATAGAGATTTCCCTGATATTCACTTCGATTCGAATACCCTGAAAATGTGTGACAGCCTATCCATGTTGGGCGTCTCTGTCGCATCTGACCTGTCTTGGAATGAACACATCTCCTCTGTGGCGAAATCTGCAGCAAGGAAGATTGGCTTCTTATTCAGGTCCAAGCGATTTTACAAACCCCCACAACTTCTCACCATCTACAAGGCCCAAATCCGCCCCTGTCTCGAATACGGCTCTCATCTGTGGAGAGGAGCCTCAAAATATTCTCTTGCTACCCTTGATGCAATTCAGAAACGAGCCGTCAGGCTAATTGACGATTCTACCCTCACCGACTCCCTCGACTCGCTAGCTCATCGAAGAGATGTCTCTGCCCTTTCCCTTTTCTATAGATACTATCACAGCAGGTGCTCTGATGAGATAAAATCAATAATTCCCCCCAAAGCATGCTTTGCACGCAGCACACGTTTTGCCGACTCCCAACACTCTTTCGCGGTCAAATTGGAAAAGTGCCGGACCACTTCATTCGCGAATACATATATCCCCATGACTTCAAGGAACTGGAACTCTCTCCCAGCCTCTATCTTTCCCAGCACCTATGATCTTCAAACCTTCAAAACCAGGGTGCATAGACACCTACGTCTACACCCTCTCACTTAATCAACTTTCCCTTCTCTTCGGTAATGCAAGGGTCTTTCGAGATCCGTAGGGGCTACATCTTTACTGGTGCACCCCTTCTTGCATTCGATTGCATTAAAAAAAAAAAAAAAAAAACAATGTATACATTAATTAATGTAAAATAATTGGTTTAATAAAATTTATAAAAAAAAAAAAAGTAGATTATTCTTTTATATTAAAATGAAATATTTAAATGTAATTTATATCTACAAGACTTAAATGCCCTCTTTTAAAAAACAACTTGAATTTTTAATAGCTTTTATGATTTTGGTTCGATTAGATACAAAATCCGATCACTAAAAAACCTTTTAAGGTTCGGTTAAGATATATTCAGTTCGGCTCTGTTCGCAACCGAAAAACCGAGCTGAACTGAATATATCTTAACTTAACCGGCATCGACTTTAACATATTCGAATTTTCCCTTCTAGATGGTGATTAATAGGGCTCGGATTTCACCCTATTTGTCTTTATTTATGGTTTAAAATTTATGCTAATAAATCTATAGGTTTCATGAAATTCTGAATAAAATAAAATTCATTTGTTAGTGCCTATAATGCCTATTTTGGCCTATTCCGGGTTTTAGTGCCTATTTCATCTATAAATACCCTTTTTAGGCCTATTTTAACCAAAAATTGGGAATTTCCATTTTTTTTTTACGATCTATACATTTTCTAAATTTAAAAGTTTTTTGAATTTATTAAGAAAATATTCCGAAAAAATTATTTATCAAGCCACTAGGTGGCGGCAGTATCGAATAGGATATCCAAAAATCGAAAACTGGACCATATTTAATAACGTTCTAACTTAGCAACAAATAGTTCAACATTTGCTAGAGCGATTCGCAAAGTATTACGTAAGTTTTAATTTCCTTGTTTCCTAAAAATATTATGTATTGTCCTTTCATTAATGGGAATTTGCATTATGCTTGTACAGGTATCCTGTGGCCTGCAGAAAATAATGATAAAAAATTTTGGCTGAGAGACCGCTCACGAAATATTTTACTTTTATTTTCAAGTGCCTCTTTGTTTTTAAAATGCCTTTATAAGTGACTATTTTAGTTATTTTTAGTGGTTAATTGCCTGCCTATTTTTAAGATTTTAGTGCCTATAAATCCGAGCTCTAGGGATTAGATTTAAGATTTTGTTTTTTGACAGGGAGCATCTGAGCTTGGAATTTGCTCATGACGGCCATGTTCTTTTTTGCAGAGGGCATCTGATCTTCGCTTTTACCCATAATCTTATCTTATTAAATGAGCAATTCTTGTATATATATATCCAATCGGGTTCCCGAAAACGACTATAACGATTTCGCTAAATTTTGGTGTACTTTTCAATTCTCATGAGTTATTAGTCGTGTATAAATTTTGAAATAAAGGAAGGGGGTGAACATTAGTCATGTCGCAAAATAAATATTTTAATCGTTCATATCTCATCTTCGCAGAGTCTTGAAATTTGAAACTAGAGGCTTCAAGAAGTACCACAAGTTTTTGGCTAAAATAGAAGTACCGGAAGTTGATGTTTACGTAAGAATGTACCCCTCTGCGTTTCTCAACCATAAATCTCAGAACTACGAAATTCAAAACTTAAGCTCGATATAGGCTAGAAGGAGTACAACAAGTTTTTGGTTGAAAACGATTTTTTTTGAAACTGATGTACTTACTTATCAAGTGTCATGAGCTATTAGTCGTTTATAGATTTTAATCCGATTGAAATAAAGGAAGGAGGTGTAAATTAGGAGTGCCGTAAAATAAATATTTTAATCATTCATATATCGTCTTCGGTAAGTCGCAGAGCCTTGGAAATTTTAAACTTAAGGTATTTAGAGGGAAAAAGTTACCGAGCATTGCTCGGTGCTACAGGCACTAATTATTTAATAGCCCACTTTGATTATCCCTGATCTAATTGACGATATATAAATTCCTTTTGGAGCATTTCCATCTCTCTTTCTATCTCGGATCTTATTAAAATTCATTCAATTTGTTATTGGACAGAATCTAGTGCAATCGTTTGGCACAGGCGACGTTGAACGTTTAGTAGGCAGCCAGGTGACACCTGACAATTAGTAGTCGTTTGGTCCCCTACGTGTAGGCGTTGCGTCTCGTTGAGTAATCGGCAACGGGAGACCCCTTCGACACTTTCGCGTAAATCCTTTCGAGAAACGGAAACGGAGCCACCGTTTAGCTTGAACATCCATTAAAACGCCTACATGCATCTATTAAAGAAAAGAAGAGAACTTGCGCCATTGAGAGCTGATATTTAATAATCAAATAAATAATGTGTAAAGAAAGTTGTTGTTTTTAACCGACTTCAAAAAAGGAGGAAATTCTCTATTCTACTGATTTTTTTTTGTCTTTCTATGTTACCTTATATCTCCGCCAATTGTGAACTGATTTTGATGTTTTTTTTGCATTGGGTTCAGTCTAGCTTCCGATTGGTCCCGTTTTTTTCATTGGTATTGGACCTTTTTTGATATGTTTGTTCAGGCATAACTTCTTTGTTTATGAACCGATTTTAATGATTCTTTTTTTATTGGAAAAAGGGTACCTTAGGGGTGGTACCATATTAATTTGGTCAAGTTCTGAAGATATGATCAATGACGAAATAACCTGAATCTCCAATTCTTATGACCAAATAATCGAAATTATAATAAAAAAATCTTAAAACATTCATTTAAAACCCGCAAACGTTTCGAGAGAATTTCTATATTTATGAATTTAATTTTATTATCATTTTCTGATTCATTCGCCCGACGCTTTTTCTTACGAGATGCATGCAAGGTATTATATTAAGTCACTATTAATAACATCACTAAAAAGAGAAAAATAAAAATAATTTTTATAAAAGAAAATAAAACCGACTTCAAAAAAATTAAATGCAACAAATAAAATAATAATAACTTGAAAATCAAATAAAATACACTAAAAGGTTTAAAATAATTATAATCTTATTTAGTTACAACTAAACGACGAAATATTAACATGAAATTACATTTTGAAGTCGGTGCCAAACATATACATTTTATGAATCGCACTCGACGGATCTTACTTAGTACTTTTGGCGGGTACACTCGCTTATAGGTATAGTTTGTTTGGCACCGACTTCAAAAAGTAATTTCATGTTAATATTTCGTCGTTTAGTTGTATCTAAATAAGATAATAATTATTTTATACCTTTTAGTGTATTTTATTTGATTTTTAAGTTATTATTATTTTATTTGTTGCATTTAATTTTTTTGAAGTCGGTTTTATTTTTTTTTTATTAACTGAGAAGGGATGGAAAGCGACCTGAGGATAATTAAAAAATTCTCTCGAATAAAATATATTTATTGGACTGTCATTTTTTTCCACACTCAAAAACCGACGTTTCGGAGGATTTTCCTCCTTCTTCAGGGTTTAAAAGAGGTCAATGAGTGAAACATAGTGTGTCAGAGACACAGAATAAAAAATATCATGTTTTAAAATTGTTTTTCTTTATAGAAGGAATCGTAGGGAACTGGATAAAGATTATAAATTAAAACACAGAACTTTTAATAAATAAGCAAGACGATTCGTCAGTTTATTTTGACTTTTTCAGTTGACGAAAAGTCTGGGTTATTTAATAAAAGTTTTGTGCTTTAATTTATAATCTTTATCCAGTTCCCTACAATTTTATGAATTTTAATATCGATAAGACTGATACGAGTGATATATAGATATTTCTAAACATGAATAAGTAAGGAAAAATAATTTTAATAGATCTGTCTATTTTTTGTAATTAAATTTATATTTTCAATTTAAGAAATTTTATGTTTAGAATGTAATTATGACTATAATTTAATATTATCCGATACCTTTATGATGAATCTTTGTCTCTTAAAATTTCATTTTATATTCTATATTTGAAGAGAGTATAAACTCGACATTTTCTTTTTATAATTCATAAAAATATTTTATGAATATTTTTATTAAAATAAATCCTACTTAAATTCTTTAATAAGGAATATAAATATTTTATTTATGGAATATAATCTTTATGTCGATAATTATTAACCCAAATATATATGGTATATTATTACCTAGCTTGCCTTGGGAGTTCAACTGAAAATTCTAGAGCCCAAAACCTTAAAATCTAATTAATTGTTCGTATTGAAAGTTTTATCAAGAACAATTCCCCCTCCCCGGTTTTCTATGTTAATTTGTGTCTGGATTCCGTTACCCTCAAATAACCCTAGAATAGAAAAAATCATAGAAAGTTTTCTTTATTTAATAGACATCTAGGTAAATAGGGCAAATGCCTAAAATTCAAAATCAATAAGTGATTATATTTTAGAATTTTTAGCTTCAGAAGAACTTCAGGTTGAAAATGTAGAAAATCTCTTAAGATTAGGGGAAAAAGCCGGAACTTTTTCAGGACTCAGTACTTACTGTTTCAGAAAATTTTTAGCTATTTTCGAATTTCAAGAAAGTTGAAATTTGGCACCTTTGTGTAGTTTATTAATACAGACTCATGAGCCAAACAACAACCAGTATTAGCTACAACTTCCTTATATGAAAATTCCATTTATTCTAATATTATGTTATTTTCAACTGAAGATAAAAAGCCTAAAATCTAATCAGTTCTTGGCAATAGAAATACAAATATTTTATTGTTACAATCCAAAATGAACTTTTAAAGAGATTCTATTTTCGAGTTATCGCAGTTATAAATAAAGAAAATTTAATTGTCATATGGGTAGACCCCTATCTATCCATCTTCAGGAGTTCACAAAGGACTGTTTTATTTTTGTGAAACCTACCTAGTATTTTATATTTTAATTTTAAAAAATTTTCAAAATTTTCTTTACTTTATTCAAAGTGACAAATCCCAGATCTTGAACGAAATTTAATGTATAAATTCAATCTTCTATATTTTTTGTATTATGTAATTCTTTAACAAAATTTATGAAATAATTCATTTTTCCATTTTTTAGTACTACGTAAGATGGTCAGCCAGTGTGGACCAAAACGGTTTGGTGAATCAATAAAATAAATAATAATAATTAACTGAAATTATTTGTGACTAAAAAAACCTTTCAATTTAAAAATGTTTCACCAAGAACCCATACCATTCTCCCTTAACAAAAAAAATCGCCAGAGTTGTGATCTACTAGATCCGTGATTGAAAGAATTATTTTTAATTATGTCTGAAGTAGAGGTTGTTGTGGCTGGACACAGGTGGTCTTTTACCATGAGATCAACTTTTGATGAACCATAAATAAACAGCTGTCACCACCTCGATCACAGTAAAATGTAAACATCACTAGAATAGTTGTAATTAACTCAGAGTTCCTAGATAGCCTCCCAATAATTATTGTGCTATATATTTTTTAACTTCTTATAATTATGGTATCAGACACCTTCGACATTTTAAGCCTGAGAAAAATAAAAAAATTCATAATATAATAATCTACCTTGGTTGGGACAACGCATAGAACTGTATATATCCAAAATGTCTCTCTTGTGTCTTCATTATGTTCTCTCTCATTTTAATTAAAAATTTTCGTCGGGACCATCTGAGGATAATTGTCCGCTGGTGGTGTTGAAGTTAATAATTACATCGAGTCGGAGTCGAGATTAGTGGGTGGGGACCAGGAGGGGGACAGAATGGCTGTATTTTTATTATTATCATTTTTTTTCCTCTTGTTTTACTTTGATTCCCTCCTCCGACGATCTATACTTAGCCCTGTAATGCCGGTTAATCTGCCGTTGTGGTTTGTGATTACCCAGACCCCACGTCTCATGTTATTAGTCGGACGACGATCACGTCCCAAGCGCAATCATCCCTCCACCGAAAAGGAACTGTCTTCGACCACCTCTTTTCATTCCAACTGGTTTGGATCAATCCCAGGTGTTGAGTCTTCTTCTTCAGTCAAAACAGACAACATGACGACATCCAATTCAATCAAATGGTCTTTTTAGAGAATATATTATTGCTGAAATCTAAACTAATTTCTTGTAACCTATAATTTTTAAACCGCTTATGGTCCGGCTTATGGAGGCCCTTTAGCTCCAGTTGAGTCAAAAGAAGTGTAGTATCTAATATTTAATAAAATAAGTTAAATTACAAATGAATAATAATAGAATTAAAAAATAAATAGTATGAAAGCCGTAAATGTTTGAAATAAAAACAATTATAAAAAATAATTAAATACAAAAGTTAGTTTGATTTATTCAAATCAACTGATAATAACTCTTGTATCATTTGGCAATGCGTTGTATTTCTACTGGTTATGTTTACATCCAAACCTAGCATTTATGTGATTTTTTAAAGTAAATATCTCAGTGAATTCGACGGTCAATGATATATTTTATTGCAAAAAAAGAAACCTGCATATTTCAAAAAGCTAATTTTTAGTTTTTTTTTTTTAACTTTATCTAATCATCGAGTAGTATAATTCAAGAGAAAATGTCAAGATCTTAAATTTCCATAAGACTCTGAGAACATGTTTAGATTTAAAAAAAAAAATTATTTTCAAAAATTTGCACAGTAATGTGTGATTGAAACTTCACCAAAGCATAAATTAGAGACTTAAGCTATTATAAAAAATTAAGTTATAGTTATAATCTAATATTTTTTTATTTAACATTGGCGACGAAAGGACCTCCTTAAGCCTTTAAGGAAACCTAACAAATGATTCTTAAAACATTGCTATCTTTATGTATATTTAAATAGAATATTTCCATTTAAATAGACTGATGATGAAGGCCAAATCTTTGGTACTATAGACTCTAGCAAATAAATGCTAAATATATGTATAATGTATGGGTATATCAGTGGCGGTTGGTGAATTTTCAACCAGTGGATGCTGTCCAAAAAAGTACCCTTCATTTTTTGAAATTTTATTTTAATTTTCGCTTTAGAAATGGATTAGTCCAAAAATTCCCGTATCACCTTTATTTATTCCTTTTTTGTATCATTACTATATTAATAGTTCCTCAGCAAATTATTATTCTTATTCGAATAAAACTCAAATAAAACTCGTCTGGACTTTTTAAGGAGTTATGTGTTGGTTCTAGGTGAAACATTTTAATATAATAATAAAACTTGAGCAAGATGCAAGGTAGGTTTCACAAAAACTGGACTTGTCTTTGACATTCTTGAACTGGAAGATATCTACCAGGGAGGGACTTCAAACCTTCTATCGACACCCTTTCCGTAAAATCATTCATTTTAATTAATGTATATCTTGTACAATCAATGTTATGCCTATACATTCTACATATTTAGGAATGTTAACAAATAATGTCAAAGGATGGTATTTAAATGAATTAAATAATAAATTAATTAATCACGATTTCCTTCATGGGAACTAGTACAAATTATTTTGCATTTTTTTATTTTGATTGTGGTTTCTTGTCTTATTAGTATCTTCAGGCTATAAATAATGTATGTATCAATAATAATTATTAAGAGTTAAGGACAAGTTTTGCGATTTAAACCTAAGTGCTAATCTAGCGGGAGATTCCTTCTGACTTCTGTGAAAAATATATTTATAACAACTTAGATTATCGAGTTTTAAATTTTTGGAATTTTAAAATTTCTTAATTTTAATTTTAATTTTTTAACCAAATTAATTTTCAAATAATATACCTACCATCTTTTTTTGAATAGTAAAAAAAGTGCCATCCTTAAAATATCAATATACGTATAACATCAACATTTTGGACGGAATTTTATTTTCATCTATACTTAGAGAATATAAAATTTACCGTTAACTAATCTTCATTCATATCTTTACAAAATCTCTTTTTTTAAGATGTTTTTTGAAATTTTCATTTTTATCGTTATCCCCATGGCATAACAAATACGTTCTAATTAAAAATGTTGATAATGAAGATCAAACCTTCGAAACTATAGTCTAAAACAAATAAATTATATACCAGATATACACATATTTATATTTGGAATATACCTTTGTATGTGTATTTGATAAAAAATAAGTAAAATTTCAAGGTAGGTTTCACAAAAATAAAAGAAATATATATTTTGAGTTTTTATCTCGATATACCTACAGGGGTCGCGGCTCGAAGTGTTTCCAATTAAAAATGTTCTAATTTTGTCATTTTTTTATTTAAAACGTCAGTATATCGTAAAAACATTTCAAAAGGAAAATATGTTATTGTTCGTTATAGCCACCTTTAGTGCGGATAAGAGCATCGAGTCTGTCCGGGAAGGCTTCACACGCTGCACGAATGTGGTCTGATGGTATTTTGCGAAGAGCAATCTCTAAGGCGATGACCGTCTGATATTTTTTAATTGATACTTTGACCTCAAGAATGGACCATATGGAAAAATCCATTGGGTTTAAGTCCGGGGAATATGGTGGCCATTGTTGTGAAGAAATGAAGTTGGGAACTTTTTCTTGTAAAAAATGTGGGATTTCACAGAATTTATGGGATGGTGCCGAGTTTTGTAGAAACATACAATGGTTTCTACCGAATTGTTTACCTACCCAAAGTAACAAAGCGTCGTTTAAAATCTTTTCACGGTAGATGATAACAATTCGAGCGCCGACCCCTGTATATATTTCGGGTTTTAAGCCCATTATTAGGATTTACAATAGAAAAAACATTCCTTGAAATTTTACTTATTTTTTATTATTAAAATGTTTCAGATTGAACCGACAACTAGCTCTTTAAATACTATTTTTCGAATTAAGCAGAAGACAACCTCATTGATTTCTCTTTATGAAGAAACTTATTTCTTCATTAGCTTGATAGTAATATTTAACCTTTTCTCTAATTCGATTTTTGCCGTCGTTTCCGTGAATGTGATTAATTCAAGTGAAAAATCGGCCCCATCTCACCCCTCTAGCAACCCCTGTCCCGTTTTATCTCCACCTTCTGTTCGTCTGCGTGTTCTCTTCTTGTTCAACAGCAATATCTTGGGGGTGTCGGAGGTGGAGGTCTGTAATAACCCGAGTGACTCCCCATTTACCATGCAAATTTCGATAGGGTGTAATTTGGAGCCCAGCATCCCTTGTCTTTAAGGGGTCGGGGGTGAAAATTCACCCTCGGGTAAAAAATTGAGAGTCCTTAAACAAATTGGCTCTCAATATTAAAGTTCAACAAAATAAGAAATGTCTTTTTTTTCTTTTTTTCCATCCTAAAATCCAACTTAATTAATTGCCGGGTGTTTCAAATTGTCTGTAAACCATTAATTTTTAAGGCAATATCAGATTGAAGCACCCCCCACTCCAAACACATACACACAGATTTTCTTGATTTGCATTCCAAATTACATTTCCCATCTCGAAATACAATAATTGTCTGATAATGATCTGGTTCGTATATTGTATTCATGATGAAAGCATAAACAATGTTACCATTTCGTTTTATTTCCGCTAAAATGAACTTCTGGATTACAGGAAGATCAGTTTTTTTTTCTAATTTTCAAATTATATGCTTCGGAACGGAATTTCAAACATTTTGATTGGATACTTAAAAACATTACACACATCTGATGTACTAAGGATGCTTTTAGAAGAATTTTCTAATTACTATTACCTTAATCAAACATTTATATGACCTTATAAATTTTATTTGAACAAATAAAAAGAAAATAGTA
Organism: Forficula auricularia; assembly: GCA_024734495.1. Lineage (NCBI taxonomy): Eukaryota > Metazoa > Arthropoda > Insecta > Dermaptera > Forficulidae > Forficula > Forficula auricularia. The sequence goes on from JALMQS010000104.1 coordinate 1,501,847, forward strand.
CTATTTTTTGTGTATTGCTTTTGTCTGAAGAGACAATTCTTTGAAATCTTCAGGGTAAAAGAAATGTGCAATGTGCATATATGGTACCTGTTTTATAATTCACTAAAGCAGGGTAGCAAGTAGAACGATGATTAAGATCTATCAAATACTATATTTAGGTTTTAATAAAAATTAGTCGGGTATAGAATGCACCTTTAGAAGACTCTAAATGTAAGAAGACCAGAGGTCAAATTCGGGTGTTCAGTATCCCCTCATTTGAATCTTGCAAATTATAATTATAATATTTTTTTTGTGATTCCATTCTTTATCGAAAATTTTGAGATTGGAAAAGTCAAAAGTGTTTTCTATTTCTATTCCTTATTTCAACATATTCTTATATGACTGTAATGAATATAAATTATATAATTTATTTGTTAAAGACTATAGTTATGAAGTTTCGACGTTTATCATTAGTCTTTTTGAATATAAATATTTGATCTGGATAAATTTGTTTTGCTGCTGGTCACATCACAAGAGAATCTTTTATTTGCGTCAAGCAGAGGATAACCTCATTGATGAATCAATCAACATTTCTATTAAATTTTGAGGATGTTATGGATTATTTTAATCAAAGACTAGCTGGGTATGTCAATCATATATACTCAGAGATATTTTCTTAGTGCGTACCAAATTTTATTTATGATATTAGAATAAAAAATATTAAAAATTTATTTTACTTCCAATTGTCAAATACGCATGCTCAATAGGCCTTAGTTGTCTAGCTTTAAAAGTTTCGGTTCAAAAATTCAAAAGGAAAAAATTTTATTGAGATTTAAATGAGAAGTCATAATATAGGAATAAATAAACAATTTATATTTAAGTTTAATATTAATTACTACGGCATGTCTAGCGACCCGAATCTTGGAAAAATGTTCACTATTTTTCTTAATTAATAAATGTGCGGGTGAGCGATTCTTTCATTAGAATCCGATCGAGGAAAAGGGTCTTGATATAATTATCTAACTTCTTTCTATATAGCGAAGGATGCCTAATACAAGTCAAGACCTGTTCAAACTATTAAAGATTTAATTTTTAATAAGATTGGAGTAATTTTTGGAGACGGACTGATAAGTGAATTAAGTGGATATCGATGAGGCAGTCCAAAAAAAGAAGAAGATAATTTACACTATCTTTTTATTCATAAAACCGACGTTTCGGAGGCAATTCCCTCCTTCTTCAGGGTTTTGAAAAGTCGGTGAAGGGAATATCGCATTGGATTTCCTTCACTGACTTTTCAAAACCCTGAAGAAGGAGGGAATAGCCTCCGAAACGTCGGTTTTATGAGTAAAAAGATAGTATAAATTATCTTCTTCTTTTTTTGGACTGCCTCATCGATATCCACTTAATTTAATTTTTAATTTCTATTATTCTAGGAATGGCCTTTTGTTCTTGGATCAAAATTATACTCATTATATAGAGAACAAATATTTAATTGAACTTCAATAAAATTCAGACAATAATGTGAATAATTTTTAAGAAAAAATAAAAACCGACTTCAAAAAATTAAATGCAACAAATAAAATACACTAAAAGGTATAAAATAATTATTATCTTATTTAGTTAATAGAGTAAAGGGTGTGTAGTTTCACAGTGAATGAAATAAAACTCAAAGAGGTTTATACAAACTCAATATATTTCGGATTATTAGTCCATCATCAGGAGTTTACAGGTTAAAACCTGTTTTTAACCTGTAAACTCCTGATGATGGACCAATAATCCGAAATATATTGAGTTTGTATAAACCTCTTTGAGTTTTATTTCATTCACTGTGAAACTACACACCCTTTACTCTATTAACCAACATCATGTTTCACCTAAAACCTACACCACTTTCCATAAGTAAAATTATCTTATTTAGTTACAACTAAACTACGAAATATTAACATGAAATTACTTTTTGAAGTCGGTACCAAACAAACTATACCTATAAGCGAGCGTACCCGCCAAACGTACTAAGTAAGATCCGTCGAGTGCGATTCATAAAAGGTATATGTTTGGCACCAACTTCAAAAACTAATTTCATGTTAATATTTCGTCGTTTAGTTGTAACTAAATAAGATAATAATTATTTTATACCTTTTAGAGTATTTTATTTGTTGCATTTAATTTTTTGAAGTCGGTTTTTATTTTTTTTAAAAATTATTTTTATTTTTCTCTTTTTAGTGATGTTATTAATAGTGATCATATCATCAGAACTTGACCAAATTAATATGACACCATCCCTAAGACACCCCCTTTCGGATAAAAAAAGAACCATCGAAATCTGTTCATAAACAAAGAGGTTAGGTCTAAACAAACCTAATAAAAAAGGTCTAATACCTATGAAAAAAAAAACGAAGAAAAAATCGGACCAATCGGAAGCTAGACTGGACCCAAAGCAAAAAAAAATTTCTAAATCGGTTTACAATTGGCGGAGATATGAGGTAACATAGGCACAAAAAAAAAAAAAAATCAGTCGAAAAGAGAACCTCCTCCTTTTTTGAAGTCGGTTAAAAAAATACTTATTCTATCTGGAGATCGTACTGGGTCGTGAAAAAGTTTTACTTTTTACTTCATTTTTATCATTCAATAGAAAAATTAAATTCATAAAAAGAAATCGTCTTAGAAAGTTTGTTCTGAAGCAAATTTTTTGTATTTTCAATGCGGAGAATTGTTTAGATTTTGGTCTCTCTAAGCCAGTGTTTCTCAACCTGTGTGACGCGAAAGATTGTCAAATGTGCCGCGAGCGTTTTTGACAAATAATTAAAATTGCATGGGTTTTGTAACTTTGAAATAGTATTTGTATTTAGGTATTTCTTTTTTTTTTTTTTTTTTATGTATCATACAACTTTTACTTTTTCAACCGCGAAAGATTGTCAAATGTGCCCCGAGCATTTTTGAAAAATAATTAGAATTGCATGGGTTTTATAAGTTTAAAATAGTAGGTATTTGTAATTACTTCAAAAAACCAAAAAAGGTTAAAAAACACTGACCTATTGCATTAAGTCGAATATGGTCTAAATAAACTCTTATATTAAATTTCCGTGAATTAAAGTATATATAGGTGAGTTGAGTATCTGCGCGCGCTAGAGCACTGACCGCATCTGCATCGTTGTCATAAAATGACGATGTTCAAGCGAGAGGTCCAAGTTCAGGCCTTGCTCGCCTAAAAAATTCGACCGTCTAAAACTCAACTCCCCCACTAAACACTACTAACCCATAATAAAACCTATCCTACTCAACAGAAACCGGGTAAATGCACTTAGTTTCTAAATAAAAAAAAGTTTATATATAAACTTAGTAAAAGATAGAGGAATCTTGTTATTTATTGACAGGAAAAAATGTAAGAATCTAAAAGACAAGTCCAGACAAGTTTTAGCCTAATAGAAATTATTATAAATTTATTTAATTTTGATAATTTTTCTAATTAATCTAGAAAGACCCACATTTAAAATGGGATTATACTCTTTATAAATAAAGAGATCAAAGAAATAATTACAATTGAACAGAGTTCAGACTAAATATGCATATAGAGAAATAGTTTTATTTCTTGAATTCCTTATAATATTATACGGTATAATAGCAAATGAACGATTGATTAATCGGTAGCTATTTGGGTGACAAGATTATTTTTAATTTAGTGAAAATTTTTCAATTTTTATTTTTTTAGAAATTCGTGACTTGTTGGTGGATTATCTTTTTTTTAAATTATTATTATATTTTTTTCGAAATACCTCCGTTATCTTTGATACGATTGGTAATTATAATGTTTAATTGTTTTTTGATATGTGAAATCTGTGTGATAAAATCGAATATCATTTTTTTTCATTAAGGTAGCTTTAGTGTAAAAAACTATAAAATTAGAATAATATTAAGCAGTGGAACATATTTTTATCTGTTGAATTCAAAATTCAAATCTGCGATATCAGAATCATAGGGCCTAGTTAAGTAAATGTATTATTCTAATTGAATATCCAATTTCGAAAAGTGAACTTGTCTGAACATTGAAAATTATCAGGAATAAAAAAACTAATGATTTTCTAAAGTAGTGTAAAATTTATCAAATGTATTATTGAATTACATTTTGGGAGCAGTAAAATTAATACCAGAGTTGTTGTGCCTTTTTCCAGCATAGTAGGTGCAGGGATGAAGCTTTTAGATTAGATTTATATGAATACTGGCTGCAAGGCCCGCCTTCGGCGGCCCTCTTGCTAGCCAGGGGGACGCCCCTGGACCCCCAGCCCACGAACCCACCCAGCACCCCCACCCCTAGACCATTCCCCCCAACACTCCATCCGCACCCCCCAAACCCCTCTAGCAACCTCCAACCCCCGCCCCCGCACCCCACCCACCTCGACCCTGCACCCCATCCACCCCAGACCCCACCCCGTACCCTCCAACCCTGCTCACCACACCCCCGCCTAGCTCTCTGGACTCCTCCCGCACCACCCTCTGCAACCCAAACCTACTTCGCCTCACTCCCTCACCCCACCCCATTCCACCCCGGGCACCCCATACCCTAACCCATCCTCACTCCATTCCACCTCCGCACCCACCCTCCACACCCAGTTTTTGCATTTCTATCCTTCTAGTGACCCACCGATTATGTATACAAAATTTGGTTGAGTTTGGTCCAAGAGAAAGAATTTTCATTTTTTGACCCTCTCCCCGATTTTGGGTGGTTAATATTTGTATTTCTAGTTCTCTAGAGGCTCAGAGATTATGTATACAAAATTTGGTTGAGTTTGGTCAAAGAGCAAGAATTTTCATATTTTGACTCTCCTCCCCTTTTTGGGTGGTTTTTGGGGGGAATTTTTTAAACAAAAGTTGTCAGAAATCACATCCCCTACAACTTCGCTCATTATAAAATTTGCCGTAGAGTTAATAGTTTAGGAGTTATTTGATTATTTTCATTCGTGCGCCCCCCCCCCAAAACCCCATTCTGGGGTCAAAATATCAAAACTTTATATATCTAAAAACGTAAGCTAGAAGACATCTGATGTAAATATGAAATTTCATAATAATCCCTTCAGCCGTTTTTACGTGAATCGTGAGCAACTTTTCGGAAACGACGGAAAAAGATATACAGACAGACAGACAGACAGACAGGAATTTTGTTGAGTGTTTTCGTTCATAACTTTGCTTGAAACGTGTACAACCAAAATTTGGCGTGATTTGGAGCAATATACAGACAAAACCTTAATTTTATATATATATGGTAGATTAAAAAGTTGATCGAAATTCGACTTCAATATTCTACCCACACAAACATACAAAAGAACCAAATTAAAAAGGAGAATGTAAAAAATAAACAAGTCATAATATCATTGTTTTGATAATAAATAATTTAGATCATCTGAAAAGTTAACCAGCTGTTGCTCTCCCCTTCACTTACGAATTTGTAAACATAACAGCCACTAAGTGCATAACCGATATGATCGGATCAGAGTCTACTCTGTACATTGAACGCGGATGTTTTTCTATTGATCTCGCATAAATTAAAAGTTATTTAATCGGAGTCCTGGATTCGATGAGCAAGCCACGACTTCTGGAGTCTTCTTCAGGGCGTATCAATGAATAGTTAATGCAGAGAGGGGTGCGAACCACCCCAATTGAGATCAGCGATGTGGCTTTTCGTTTGGGAATATTTTGATTAGGTGGATTAGCGCAAGGGAGATAGAAGAAATGGGCTAAAAAAGGTGTATGTGTGTGTGTGTGTGTGTGTGTGTGTAAAAGAACCAAGAGAGGAGTGGGGGATAAATTAATCCAATATCGTTAAGCATTTTTTCCTACATCCTCAGGGATTTGTAGTCTTCGTACTTTTTTATTTTGTATTTTTTTTTTCAAGTTAACTCAATTCTTTTTTCACAATTGAATCCTCGATAGAGAGAAAGAAAAAAAGAAAACCCCTAAAGACATAAAGAAGGTGATCGGAAAGAGGTTAGTTGGGTGTCTGTGTGTTAAAAATTAGCATTTTCAGATAATTTCTTTTTAATTCTTTAAAGAAAATAGAATTTGATCAAGTCAGATCCCGGAATTAATGTAATTTGTAAAATTAAAAGAACTTCCTGATTGGTTGATGTAGAATCGGTTTCACCCCTTTTCAACCCTTATTCTTTACATGCCAAGGTTTATCTTTTTTTCTATAAATGATATTGGCATAAAATCAAATTATGAAGAAATTCATCGGTACTCTTTTCACTAATAAAAAGCGATTTTGGAAAAGGGGGTGTCCCTAAATTTTACGTCAGGCGATTTTTGCAATTTTTCCGCCCCCACCCACCCCATCTCCCCTAATCTCACGTGAGATTTTTCAAAAGGAGTATTTTTCCAGTTTTCTCGCAATTTTACACTGTTTCATGTGGAAAAATACGTGATATTTGCCGAGACCTCTCCTTTCCCCCAAGTGAGATTCGGCTCGACCCTTAGACTAGAGACTCCCTGCTTTTATAATTTCCGGGTTCTGCAACTTTTGATTTGTCAATTCGAATACCTATAATCTCTAATCATATATTAGAAGTGATTTGTCAATATTATTCGCTTTATGGTTTTTAAAAACATTTAATACTCAGTCCGACAGGAGGCACTGAGATCGTCAGTGTGTTGGTTTTTTGACTGGACTGTACATGGAGTCTATATAAGCCTGACTGACACGTGATTGGCTCAGTTAACCTATAATCGGAGTGGATGCTCAAACTTGAGGACGATCGCCGAATAAGTCAATCCAAACGTCGTAGTTATATTGTATTATTTGTATGTTTTCAATAAATAATTATAATTTATTATGTGTGATTTAAATAAAAATTCAAAATTTTAATATATTAGAAGTATAGAATGTAGTATAAGTATAGAATGTATGAAATAAATTCACCTGACTCGAAACAATTGGAAAGAAGACATGATGTGATGATATCTTTTATGTATACTGCTAATGGATTTACACCGTGCAATAGAAAAGAATTCCCCCTGTGGACCGGGGGTAGAATTGGTCCACAGTATCCCCTGCTTGTCGTAGAAGTCGACTAAAAGGGGTTGGACATGAGGCTAACAGCCTCAGTCCGTAAAAACTTCTCAGTAACGGGAGTAACGAGAAGCCGGACGGATCTCAAGGAATAGATCACGCATGAATTACGAATGGAAAATAAAACCATGAACTGAGAATGTAATATAAAGAAGTATCTCTGATAAAATTAATCAAAATAATGGGGTACAGATGGTTTGACATGTCTTTCTTCTTCTTCTTCTAGTGCCTGTCCGTTACCGGACGTTGGCGATCATTCTGGAAATTATAATTTTGTTTACAGAGGCTCTAAATAGATAGACATGTCTTTAGGATGGTTAACGACAGACTGACTTATCGCATTTTCCCGATCATGCCAACTAGAACAAGACCTCAGGGAAGAAAAACAGCGCTGGAAAAACTGGAAGACCTAGTTTGGAGAAGGATACTGAAATAGTCTAAGAATCTCTAAATTCTATAGCAGGGGTGTCCAATCTTTTGAAAAAACTGGAAGACCTAGCTGTTTGGAGAAGGATACTGAACTAGACTAAGAATCTCTAAATTATATAGCAGGGGTGTCCAATTTTTTGACTTACACGGGGCACATTTGAAGAAAAGAAAATTGTTATGTTTTCTCCCACCCTAAGATATTTTTAACAAAAAATATAAATCATCGAATCGATTTGACTTAATATGATAATGTGGAATAACCCAATCGGAACGGCTGTAATAAGGAAACAACACTCTGACACTCATCCATGTAAGTCACAACCACGATATATATGTTACAGTAAAAAACCGTTTTTTTAGTAATAACCCGTTCTTAGTAGTTAAAACGCGTTTCACTGAATAACTTTGTAGCAAACTAGAATTTAGTGATGTTGTTTGAGTTTGGTCCAAAGGTCTAGAATTTTCATTTTTGAACTTCCGCCTCATTTTGGATGTTTATTTTCAAAAATTTTAAACAAAAATGTCAAAAATCATATCCGCTCCAACTTTGCTTCTAACTTTTGATATTTTCGTTTAAAATTTTTTAAAATAAACACCCAAAATTAGGCGGAAGGTCAAAAATGAAGATTCTAGACCGTTGGGCCAAACTCAACCAACATCAGTAAATTCTTGTTTCCAAGGTATTCAGTGAAACTCGTTTTAACTAGTAAGAACCCGTTCTAACATATATACAATTTTCGAGATGTGCTAGATGGGATGTTTTCAAAATGCAAAGTTAATTTGCATATAAAGAAATAATAATAATAATAAATTCACTGACTTCTCTATTAACGAATATACATACTATAATCCTTTCTTCTTATTATTTTCCCTGTTGTTTTCCTTTTTGTTTAATGACTAAATTTAAACGAATCGTTAAGATTATCAAAAATCGAAAAGAAAGAGAGAGAAAGAGAGTTCTATAATTAAGTTTTGGGATTTCTTATAATTTTTATTGGAAACGGGATTTTTTCCACCGGCTCAGCATACAAATTATCCAACCGAAGGCTCTTTACTTCTTTTTTTCATCATCATTATCATCATCAATATATTATAGGAACAACACAGATGGGCTGAGGGGGGTTTGGGTTAAGGGGAGAGGGATAAATAAAAAGAAGAAAAAAAAATGTAATTTTCTAAATATAATCGTGCCAACATATTTGGATACTTTTCTAAACGTTTTCACTAAAATTAAACAAATTAAATGTCTTTTTTTATTTTTTGGTTCGTTGTTTTGTTTTTATCGTTCTCAGTCGTTTGGTTGATCCAATTATATACTCAATTAGTATAAGGGAGAGAGGATTTATACTTTGAAATGATCACAATGGACAATTATACTTAAATTTAATTTTTTAGTTTTAAGAAAAAAATACTCTGTAAATAATGTGGTTTAAATTTATTTAACTACTTGAAAAAGCTTTAATAAATTTTAATCGTCATGAAAGTTTGCCATGAATTAATTTTCAATTTAAAATTAGCTCCAATGACGTCAATTACTAATGGCCAATAAACAAACAAAATTCATAAAACGGACTTTCCATATGTTTTTGATATACTTATTTTTTGACTTTGACACTTATACTGCTAGTAATGCGGAACTATGTAAGTAAATACTATAGATGCGAAGTCAGCACGATAACTCAAAAACAAAATCTCCGTGCAATGAAATTTAAATCTATAGTTAGTTTATTGACTCAATACACTGTTAAAAAAAATTGTAAATTTACTATACGTATGTTTACAATACAAATAATTAGGAAATTTACAAGATTGCTTAATTATATTGGTAAACTCACATTAATTAACTCAATTCAAAAATACAAAAATAAATTGTAACTTTTACTTTTTTCTTGTTTTAATTAGATACCTATTGGTAAAAAATATGTTGTAAGATTGCCTATTACAATACTGGTATGTAATATTACTAAAAAGTTTTGAGGCCGGACTTCCCTTTTTTTATAGTAAAATAATATAAACAATTTTTAACAGTGTAATTTATAGCATGATTTTGGTTTAAAATAGTCAACCTTTTATTTTCGTTGTTTTAAGAATGTTATATCTAAATAGAGGCTAGTTAGATTTTAGCCTTTTTAACTTCAGAACTTCCGGTTAAAATACACAAAATCGTAGCATATGCGATGAAATTTAGATGAAAAATTACTCAGGACGAGCCTGCCTCTCAATTTCCCAATATTGAATTCTCTATACTTTTTTCCCCATTGGGTTTTATAATGTCTGAAACATGGGAAAATCATTTTCAATTTTTTTTTCAAGATTTTGAACTCTTCTAGCTTTAAAATTGCAGACAATATCATTTTTGAAATGGTTTTATTGAGGGTACAGGGTGGGGCATAAAATTCTACCACATTTTGAAGAGGTATAAAAAATGAAAGAAAGTTAAGAACTACCATGGTATTAATAATAAGAAAATAAATAAATATAAGTGTAAAAAACTATTAAAAGTTTATTTTTTAATTTATTTGATATAAATTCAAATTCTATTTACCAAATATATAAATTATTTGTATTAAATTTTTAAAATAAATAATTTAATAAATTAATTTCATTATTTAAAATTTGAAAAACAGCAAAAATTTAAAGCCTCAATAATGAGATTGTCTGTATTTTTGACTGGAAGTTTTAAAGCTACTAGTTCTGACCGGAGAGCGTATCGAGTCATGAAAGCGTCAGACAACCGAACCGTTTAAATGCCAGCCCGATAAGGAGCTATACGAACCCAACCGAGCCGAACTGAATATATATTATCCGAACCTCCGAAAGTTTAGTCCGGGCGGGGTGTGTTTCGGGCTCCCATTTTTTTTCTAATCAAACACACATTGAAAACCGAACCAGCCAATCGTCGGGCGGGGTGTGTTTAGGGCTCCCATTTTTTCCTAATCAAACACGACAGACAACAGCACTTTCAAACGGCTAATTAGCCGCCAAAATATAGTCTGTTTATATTATTCAAAACTATGATTATAAACTTCTCACTTAATCTCTTTTGTATTCTCCCTGGGGAATATTTTGTCAGAATATATTATGTCAGGGGATATTTTGTCGGGGGCTGAAATGTCGCGGTACCGAAAATTGATAAATCACTACAATTTGCAGAAAGCGAATACTGAAAATTTTATTTCAAATTAAATTAATAAAAAAAAATAGTTACTAAATATTCCCAGATAATTTCTCTGATTCGTTTGTGCATTGAAAGTGGGAAAAGAAAAATAATAATTTCCCCTCTCTTTCTCTGGCGATTCAAAAGACAGCACTGACTTATTATCCAATTTAATCATTCTAAAGAGTGAATCAACACCTACCCATACAATATTCCTCCGTAAAAGATATTCACGAGAGATACAAGTTTCTTTCAATCTCAAAAATATTACATTAAATAGAATTTATCAGATTTTAAATTATATATATACATTCATCTTCTATTGAAGAAATTCTATTTAGCGTTCAAGAAGAGAATGATTAATTTTTTAACATTACCTCAGGAGACTAATAATCATAAATAACTCTTTATATTTAGATATATAACAGATGGGTGGAATTTTTCAAACGTGGCTATTTTAGTAATTAATGTCCTTTGAAATGTGTCAAAGTGTCAGATAAATAATAAAGAGCATTCAGGAAGCTATCAAATTAATTTATCAACATTTCTCCATTTTTCCATGCTTCTTTTTCTCACTCTTACTCCTCTATGTTAAAAATCTCATAAATCATGAAAAAAATATCAAAACATTTGGACATCTTTTTTGCAAGTTGTGATATCAATTTAAAAAAAATTTTTTTTTTACCAAGTTCGGAAAATTATTATTATTGCTGATGAAGTCGAAATATATTGTTGAAGTATTCAACTATTATTTTGAATTTTTTTTACATCCCTAACAAATTTTTAATTAAAATTATTATAATATTTTTTTCCGCAACACCTCAAAACTTTCATCCAATACATTAAAATTATAATTATTAATTTTGAGTGGATGGATATTGATGAGGCAGTCCAAAAAAAGAAGATAATTTATTTTACTTAGGGAAAGTGGTGTAGGTTTTAGGTGAAACATGATATTAATTAATAAAGTAAAGGGTGTGTAGTTTCACAGTGAAACTACACACCCTTTACTTCTATTATTTAAGATAATTTATACTATCTTTTTATTTTTATTCAAAAACCGACGTTTCGGAGGCTATTCCCTCCTTCTTCAGGGTTTTGAAAAGTCTTTTCCTTCACTGACTTTTCAAAACCCTGTCCCCTGGAGGGAATAGCCTCCGAAACGTCGATTTTTGAATAAAAATATAAAGATAGTATAAATTATCTTCTTTTTTGGACTGCCTCATCAATATCCACTCAACTTATATTATCAGTCCGTCTCCAAAAATTACTCCAATCTTATTATTAATATTATTTGAAAATTTTATTTACATTAAAACCTCGTTTATCCGGATCGGATTTGTAGACATTTTTATTTTAATAAATGTTCTTAGATAATAATTTTTAACACTGATAGGAAAAATGTAATTATAATTTCACTCTTCATTTTTTTAAACAATTTTATGTAATATTGATAAAAACATGTTTTTTTATCCTAATAAATTCAAATTCGCTTATTTGAGGATTTGTTTTGTTTTTATTACCCATATATCCGGATTATCGGGGGTAGGGTAGGCTAGGGGTTAGCATATCAGCCTGCTAACCAAGTTGACCCGGGTTCCAATCCGACTCGAGGCATCTGCCTAAAGCCTGACCCCGGGGGGGAGGGGGGATAGAGACAAATTTAATAAAATAATTAGTATAGTAAATTGGATTATGGCTAGAAAGGCCGAAAAACCAAAAAAAAAAAAATCCGGATTATCCGGTTTTCCTTTGGTCCCAGTTAGTCCGGATAAACGAGGTTCTACTGTATTTTTATTTATTTTTTTAAATTTTTTTACTAAATTTATAATAAAATTTTTTATTTTATTTTTAGCAGTAAAATTATTAATTTTTAAGATGTTGATACTTTTAGATATGGTTTTATTTATTAAGGTAAAACTACAGGACTTGACGTTATCAGAAAAGGACAAAGCTTATAGAAATAAGTAATTTAATTATTTAAATTTTTTGGGTTTTTTAAAGAAATAACTCTCAAACATCCTTAGTGACTCCTTAGACACAGAAAGCAAACTAACTGTTCACAAGAGTGATTGATATTTTTTTACTCTATAAAATGTACCCTTTTGCTATCTTCTGCAAATGTTCATACCACGGATAGTTGGTCTATAAGTAGTCGGCGTAATTTAGGCCCTTTAGGGAAATATAATAAGATTTGGCATACTATAAGGTATAAGGCATTATTTATTAGAAGATAAGTACAATTCTTACCCCACCAAAAACTTTAGGGTCTTTGGACTTTTTTTTTCAAATTTTGATGTTTATTAAAAAAAATTCTTCTACTTTGAAATGTTTTAAAATTGATTATTTGAAACTTAAAATTTTCTTCATTTTCTTAAGTGATTTTTTCGATCGTTGAAGGATTGATAGGAATATAGGCAACTCGATTTGTTTCCGAATTTTCTGCATTTTTCATAGGGAAGGTTAGAATCTAGCAAGCTCAAAATATAATCAGTTTGGGTAATAAAAATATTTAACACTAAAATGAAATTTCTATGACCTTTTTTCTTGAGTAGCTGTGGGTATAAGAATTTAGACATACACACAAATATTAGATTTTAAAATTATTTTAATTTTGTAATTATTCATCTTTTTGGAGTTTCAAAACGAATATGTATTTGGATTTTATAAATTTTGGTTTCAAGCTCATACATACATACACTCTCAGTCTTAATCTTCGAATGACGTCAAAAGCACATGAAAACAATTCTAAAATTAGGTTTCGAAACGTTGTGCTTTCAAGTAAGAATATCTCAATCAATGTTTAATTTTCTTGGTTTCGGTAGTAACTTTTGATAGGTGATTCAACCACCTCTAAAATAAAATACTTGTCCATTTAGAGCTGGCAACAGCGCCCCTCGACTACTGCAGGCTGATGCTTCTAACTTGGTGACGTTAAAACAATAACAAATATTAATTTGATATTTCAAGATAAATATAGGGTAGTTTTTTTTCCATCAGGTAACTATACTCTCGACCATTAATAACAAATAACAATTTTTTTTGGACATAATGGAAAAGATGGAATCCATCGCAAACCACTCACTCTCTCCTTTTTTATATTAAATTTTTTTTCATGTTATTATTAACTAAGATAATGATCGAATTAACCTTTAGTAAAATTGAAAATGTAAATTTTCCGATGCTAGTTTTAGATATATAATTATCTCTGTTTCATTCTTTCCATCTCGCTCTCATCTGGGCTGGAGCTGGAAGCCTTGACAGAGGCCTTGGAGACTCACAACGACAAACACCAAAGACGACAAGTGGATCTATTATTTTTTATGTAATTAATAATTGAGGTTACTGAACCAGACACCAAAATCATAGAATTAAAATAGGAATTTGAAGGAAATTGTGAAAGCTTTTTGAAGACTCAGTAGCGGATTTGCAAATTTTGGAGATTGGTCAACCAACGGTTTGAGTTACAACGCTAAAACTTAGCAGAAAGGTGCAGCTTATTAATATAAACTTCGCTTTCAAAAATTATTACTAGTACATTAGCTACAACGTTTCAAATGCTATACAGATTCAAACTTTTCTGATTTTTTACATTTTTGAATGATAGTAAGCCTAGAATCTAACAAACTATAGGTATACATTTTGAAAACACAAAACTTTTAACACTGGAACGATCTTTATGCGATTTTTGTTCTTGAGTTATCGTATCTAAGTCCAGATAGATACACCAATTTCAAATACAATTGACAGCTTATAACAGGTTAGAGCACGTGAAATGATTTGTATCTACTTATTATTATGCCAGAGTCAAATTTTCATTTTTTTTCAATGCAACTTTTGATATACGTACTTTCTATGTACAAGTAATATGATAATATTATTAAATTATGTACGATATCTTAATTTCATGCATTTGATATTGTTATGAAGATAATTTTCAAATAATAATAACTCAAAACAAGGAAGTTTAGGGAAAGCGGTGTTGGTTTATAGTGAAACATATTAAACAAAGGAATTATTATTTAACGGGTTATAGTGGTGTTTCACACCGCTGTGTGAAACACCACTATAACCGTTAAATAATAATTCCTTTGTCAAAACAAGGATTTTGCACATTCGTGGATCTGGCATAAGAACTACGATATGTAATCTTCTAATTCTAATTCAAAAAAAGTTGAAATTTTAATATAATTGATAACTTTAATATAAAATATATAAAGAAAGGAGAAAGAAAGAACATATATGATAATAAAATATTTATATAAAATATAATATTTACAATATATATAGTTTATAAAAGTTTTTATATATATATTTATTATTTTATAAACAATTATTTCATAGAGAGATTTATTTTAGGTTTTAAATATTTTTAAAAATTTAAAAGTTTAATTTACATTTAAAAACTATTTGATAATAACAAAAAAATAAAGAATCCGCGTGTTTTCAACATAGTTAAAATATTTTGGGATTTTTTTCGTTAAGGAAAGGTGTAAAATAGAAACTCGAAGCTTAGCTTAAAGGTGTAGTTTATTAATACAAATATGACTGCCAAATTTCAGCACATTTGCTACAATAGTTCGATAGCTCCCCTTGGGATTATATGTATATTTATAGCAATTCGATTTTTCCTTATTTTTTGAATTTTTAAACCAACAGTTCTGAAGCTGGAAAACCCAAAATTTAATCAGTTACCCCATATTTGTCTTAGTTATAGTCAGACCCGAAAAAAACTTCAAGAGTAGTTTTGGTCACTGGTAAATAGCAAATTTTGAAATGTTTTTCGTTTGAAATGCTATATTAAATTATAATTTTTATAGTGAAAACAAAGATTTAAGTATCTTAAAATCTAGCTATAATAATTATATATGTTGCATGTCAGAGAGAGATTTGTCTTAAGGGTTTGGCTACTGGCCCGGCAAGCTTAGTTAGCGCTTGGGTTCGATTCCTAAGGGGACGAACCTCTCTGAAAAAAATATTTCAACTAATATCTATGATGTCCTTTAAAGTTAAATTCATTTAATAATATAATTTTTATATTTTGAAGAATTTAATTATGACTAAGTCTAATTTGTAGCTTCTATATATAAGGGGCAATCGGTATTGTAGATTTTACACAATATAAGTAGGTAGGTAGGTATATAAAAAAAATTTAGAATTTCAATTTTAAATTTAAGCAAAAAATTTATGCTATTCTCATGATTCATTTGTTAACTAAGAAAGTCTAATTACTACCGTGTAACTTCATGTTGTTTTATAATCTACTAGATCAGTTCTAGCGAAATTCTAAATATGAAAATTGAAGTCCCTCATTCATAATATTTTCACTTTATTCTTTTTTAAGTGTTATCATCAATCACATTCTTTAATTTATCTCCCCTACATCGTTGTCGATGAACGTTTTCAATCCATAAAAATTAACCATTTTATTTTAATTATCTATTCAAAGTTTTTAATTTAGATCGATTCTCGACTTTAAAGATTAAGCCCATTTTATCTTCTTTTTCACCTTTTTTTTATTTATTATTATCTAAATGATGTGGTCCACTTTTTCTTTCATTCACCGTCTTAGATATTTTTTTATCATCTTCTCTATATATGTAAATCAACTATTTTAGGACTTGATAGGTGATAAGAGATCATTACAAACGAGTTTCATTCATTGATTCTTAATCTGGATTGAAATTCAGCTAAAAAAAAACGAATAGTTGTTGTAGTAGTAATTGAGAAATTTATTTGATAATTATCTTCGAAATGGGATCACACTATATCCTATTCGATTTTAATACTAAGTAGCATATAAATTGAAGATTTATTTAAACAAGAATTCATTTAATGATATTTTAAGTTACCTAGATATTAATCCGTATTTTAAGTCCCCTAAATTGTTTAGTGAAATTATATTATTTATCTGTTCGTGGCCCAAAGTGCGGACGAAGCTTAGATTACTGCTCAATCACTAATTAAAAGTAATATTTCACAAGTGTTTTAAAAAATAAAGCCTACCGAAGCATGAGAGGCTGACCACCTCAATAAATAATGTCTTTGGTCACGAAAGCACAGAACTCTATCTTGAGTTCTCCTCCATCCTGGCCTTAAAAATTTATGTCTCAGGTTTGCTTATATTTATCAGTTAGTAGTCTATTAATACTGAGCTGTGAATTTTTTGCAACGTTGCCAAATATGTTTTTAATCAAAGTGGTTAATGTACCATAAATATTATAATTACTCCAGGCGGTCAATATCTGATTTTTAGATCATTTATATAGGTTTATTTGTATATTTCAAATGGAAACTCCGCAATAATAATTACTTAAGGTTATTAGATACGTAAACATGATCTTTAATAATATTCCTCTTAGTCATACAATGTGTGAAATAATTTATCAATATCGAAGGTTTTCTAATATTTATTATAAGCGAATGATATTTTATTGAGAAAAGAGCTAAAATCCAAAAACTATTTGCAGAAATAAGTACTCTTGGGAAGCTAATTTCTATGTTATTTTCACTCAAAACCAATAAGTGTTATTTCAAATTTAAATTAGTCGGAATAAATATTTATGTGTATATACATCAACAGAGAGATTCTAGGCATGTTGATAATAATTAAATTCAAGATACCTCTCTCTAACTTGATATTTAGAAGCACGGACATTGATTGAGATTACTTAGTATGATTTTAGTCTTTGGAACTTTATCGAGTACCCCGTTCCCTACCAAGGAGTCCCATGAAGCTATTCTAAAAATTTACTGTGTTTTTGTCCTTTTTAATCTATAATATAACTTTTGCAACCAATATCAGAGCTGCAATCATATAATAGGTAGGTATATATTTAAAATATAATTATACACTTTTGCGTTATTATTCTTTCAAAACATAACTATATCTGGAGAATCAAAAATAGCTATCGATTCTCGTCTAATACTGGAATCATCATTCCCCATTGCTTATTTGAAGTCTCGGGCACTAGTGGTAACTAGTTGACTATACCTATGTCAGAAGCACATAGTCCAAGTATTTATCTATAGAATCTAATAAAAACTGGCGGTGTGTCATCATTAACTAACTTTCCAGGAAAGTTTTTTCTTAAAAGACTACCAAATGACTCCTCATTTATTGAGACAACATAAGAAAGATGGAAAAGAATAACATTCTATAAAGATTATGTTCGTTTAGTTTCTCGTTTGTTTAGATTCCATATTCAAATTTATATTGATCTATTAATGTTTTTTGTTTTTCGTGCTGATGAAGAGTATCGGATGTTGTTTTTTGAACTCTGTTTGAATTCGATAGGGAGTCGGTCAGTCCATCGAGCAATTGGGAAATTTTTAAAACATCCACTCAGTCGACTGACAAATAGAATAAAATTCTCCATCAATATTGACTCGGCGGTTTTTCTAATAATATTGACCGAGACGAGCGAGAGCCGACGAGACGACGCCCCGAAACTCGATCTGATCCTGTAAGGAACTCTTGCTTCCATTGCCCTCAATGGTCTTGATCCCTAACACGCACCCTTTGATTCTGAACTCTCTTCAATCATTTCTAAGGGTAATGAGAATACTTTAATGGTTTTAAATGGCTGTTCGGAGTTTGATTCAAAGTCCGATAAAGAGCTTGGAGGTAGATAATGGGATTCGTGATGCTCCTCACTGTTTCTGTTTTATACTCCTACGCTATTTAAGGGATATTAACAAATTTTAATTCGTAAACAGTAGAAGTAAGTATATCATTAAATACAACACAATATTCCTTTCTTGTTAAAACAATAACTAGAAAATATTATAATATATACCTATGTGGGTATTTGATTTATATGACTTAATGTTAAACAAGTTATAGAGCTCGGGCCTATTATTTTCATTGACATCAGTAAATTAATAAAACTTTATTCGGTTGATTTTGCTCAGGTGACGGCATTTAATCTGGGGTTATTCTACAGTTAGTTAAAGCGATTAAGCTGTTATCAGATCACAATTTAAATAAAAACGTCGTTTTCTGTCCCTTATACTCAAAATTTGAGATTCGTAAAAAGAAAGGGCCTATTTAAAGAGCAATCAATGAAGCTATCCTCTGCTTGATGCAAATGAATATATACAATATACATATATAACGAATATAAATATGTATATACATTTATACATATATAATATATCAGAGACGATAGTTTTTAAGGTTTGACTTTGTTTTGATCTCTATTGGCATTGGTTTGTTGAGTGACTAGCTTACTATTACAACAAAACAAATTTATCTACATACCTACATTGAATCTGGTATGTGAACCAATGAGAAATAACAGAGAGAATTTTAATTGAATTCAATGGAAGGCAGCCCAGACGTAGTGAGGAAAGAAAAAATTAACCCATATAAAATAAGGTGTAATTTATTAGAATCCTTCCTCCTTTCCTTTCAAACCGACGCGACGTTTCGGAGGATTTTCTCTCCTTCTTCAGGGTTTCAAAGGGTCAATGAATGAAACAAATAAAAAATAAATTGACCCTTTGAAACCCTGAAGAAGGAGGGAAAATCCTCCAAAACGTCGGTTTGAAAGGAAAGGAGGAAGGATTCCAATAAATTACACCTTATTTTATATGTGTTAATTTTTTCTTTCCTCACTACCTCTGGGCTGCCTTCCATTACATTCAATTAAAATTTCTACCAGTCCGTCTCTCACCAGCGAAAATTTCGTTGCAAAAAAATAACAGAGAGAATATTTCTAATTAAAAAGACTGATGATGGTCAAATTTTCGAAACTATAGTCTCTAACATGTAAATTATTATATAATA
The DNA here is from genome assembly GCA_024734495.1 of Forficula auricularia. NCBI lineage: Eukaryota > Metazoa > Arthropoda > Insecta > Dermaptera > Forficulidae > Forficula > Forficula auricularia. The sequence goes on from JALMQS010000104.1 coordinate 1,521,263, forward strand.
TATAGAAACTTGTTACGTTTCGCATCGAACATTTTCAAAATGGTATCTGAATTGATCCCACATTGGTCGAGTGGTACGCGAAAAAAAAATGTTGAGAACCACTGAGCTAGACTAAACAGAAGAATCTAGTTATATGAATCATCTTATCTAAGTCCTGAGTAAAGAAAATGTGCAAAACTTGTATGTTTATGTTTTTTATGAAAAATACATTTTCTCAGATTAGATAATCATAGAAAATGTTTTTTCATCATTGTATATATGCATAGGTATGAGCCATGTGTGTATGTGGAAGGGATGATAGATTAAGAAAACAATAAATATAGCAGAAGAGCAGCATGGGTTGGAGGAACTCGTAACGACCGAGTAATTCCCTCGTAGCTGGGTTCTAAAGAGTGCCCTCGTGACCATCGTAGAGAGGGGACCTCCAATCACCCCGTCACCTGTTTCTAACTTATTGATCACGATCTCACAGCTTCTATACTCACACAGACACACACTCGCACACTCAGGGACACCTATCCTAATATTTAAGAAATGAAATGAATTAATTCTTTGACAGCGGAGAGTGAAAAACAAAGTAACGATTTCCGACACTATTAGTTACACTCAGACAAATTATGAGAATATATAGGTATAATCATTTAGTTAGTAAATTTAGAATAAAAGTAAATTAAAACAAAAATAAATATTATCATAAATATACATACTTTTAAATTTGTTTTGGAAACTTTAATGAGTTATAAGTTGATTTCAAGTACATAAAAAGTAAGTATTGGAATGACTTCATAAATACAAATTCGGAAGTATTAATTTTTAATTTATACTTTTAGGTCTTCTGAACTTTTGACAGCCATGAGAGAAAAACACTTACGTCACTATTGCTCTCAGGCAGATTATGTGAATATATAATCATTTCGTAAGTAAATTTAGAATAAAAGTATATTAAAACAAAAATATATATTACCATCAATATACATTAGGGTGGTCCTTATTTTGGGTATTTTCGAATTTTTACGCTTTCAAGGGCTCATATGGTTCGAAATAAATAAAAAAATAACCCCCAGGTATCAAGTCCCTATCTCAATTATAACCTGTGCCCCCAGAGATGTAAGTTTCTGATCTAAATATAACATGGCGTTTTTGCCATAGAAAGATCAATTTTTTATTCCTGCCAAAGTAATTGTTCAAAAAATTTGAAACTCTGTAGACTTCTCTGTTCATTTTAAGATATTTTTTCATATGTCTATTTGTTATCACAATATCTCAAAAATGATAAATCACAGAGAAATTAAAAAGTAAGATAATTATAGTCTTGGTATATCGCAGAAAAATGTTGGTTTAATATGCCCTCTCATTTACATAAAGTGTTTTTTTTGGATGAAACCCCACATAGAATTGAAAATTAATTAAAATTTATAGTGTTTTTTCAATTTTTTTTATAAAATATAGGAATAAAAATCCCAGCTAAATCATCTATTGAAACACATGTTTTGGCAATGATAGAGGGCATTCTGATGAGATTTTCTAATTAAAAATGGTCAATTTCTCTTACAATAAATAACAAATAAATCAAATCTACTACATCATTTATATATTTGTTTTCATTAAGATAGGAGTAAAGCATCGAATCGTCTATAAATATAAAAAATTAATATACTTGCCTGCTTTATTATTTACATTCATCTCAAGAAAACTTTAATTAAATTTATAATATCCCACGTGGCCTAATCTGGAAAAATCATCAATAAAATATTGATAAATGCCACCAAAAGGTGACAGTCAAGATAAGGATATATATTATATTTCAGAGATCTCAAAATATTAGAAAAAAATGTATTTAGTTTTTACAAAATACTTATTAGAGAAAAATAATTCTTTATTTTAAATTAGCTTTATTTACCTAGTTTAAGAATTAGAATAATTTTTAAAAAATTTAACATTTCAAGGGGTAGAGAAGTTATATTATTAGAGCAAAAAAGGTCAGGGGACTCCAAACCTTCTTTGAAATATTAAAAATATGAAATTCATTATTCCTTACAAATTATTTGATTTTTAATTAAATCTAATATAGAATAATATTTAAAAATCAAAAATACTCTTTATTTTGCTAAATTTAAGGGGCAAGACGAGAGAATCATCCAAAATATTTTTGGCATTTAATTGAATCTGCTCACTATTTTCATAGTTATTTGGGAGACTTTAATGATATTTAAATGTTTTTTCATTTTTAATATAATATTTAAATATAAATTAATATCAAATATTATTATTATTAAATATGATAAATTAAAAATTAATTATTATCTTATTTTATTTATTAGACAAGTAATTAGGAATCCCACAGAAATAAAAAATCTTTACGGTATATGGTCAAAAATTGTTTGATAATAATCTGACTAATTTAATCAATATTAATATAATAATTGTGTCTGTATGTGTGTTGTATCTTTAGAGCCTCTCATAGTTGAAATATTTGTGTAATATTTTAATTACAGCTTAGGTAAATTGTAATCAGTTGAATTCAACTTAAATTGAATATCGCTTCTAAAAATCGCGGCTCATCTGTTTCTTCGCTTCCTGGACGACAGGACTATAATTACTGGAAGGAGAGGAGCCCAAAGTGGGAAAGAGACAGAGAGATAGAGATGCTGGAGTTGAAGGGTCGTGGGTGGGAGTTGCACGATTCCACCTTCATTGACAAATTTTAATTAAAAATAATAATAATAATAATGAAAGCCTTCACTCTCTTTTTTTGAAAAATCTTCTTTCTTTCTTTTGAATATATTTATTCTTTTATTCACATATAATTTTTCAAACCGATTAAATAAATATTTTTTAAATTATATTATAAGCTTTATTTGAAAAACTTATACGGGTTAGACCACCCAGAGTGTAGATCGAAATTTAATTAAAATTTCGTATTTTTATTCTATTCCAAATATAAACGGATTAAGGAGGGGAACCACTAATTTCACACTAATATAACTGCTCCAACCAACTTTTCATATTCTGTTTTCCCTTTAGCTGATAAAGAGAATTCTTTGCTGGCTTGGAAAGACACTGGTGGGAGAACTTTTCTTCTGCCATAAAAGTAAATCATGTCCGCTTATATTCCGAATGACCTGCAATCAAACAACGATTTATTAAATCATATGTTTTCTAGCTAAATAATCTGATCTAAAAAATGAAAAGGAGTCAGATTGGCCGAGTGATTAAAGTACATGCCTTCTAATCAAGCTAGCGCGGGTTCAAGCCCGACTCGATGCAAATATTTGACTGGCTATAATCTGATTCCTTCAGAGAGGATACTCTCCATTGTAATCGCCGACCCTCGTAATCGAGTATGGAACTTGAAGAAGAAAAAATGAAGGTATATCTCATTTTATTTCCATTACCTGACAAATAGAATATTCCATTCTATTAGTAGGAATGAAAATATTGTAATCGTGAAAAAATTCGAAGTTGTGATTTTTACAGATCCTTACATTAACAGGTCCCTTTGGGCTTTGGCCCGAAAAATTGATTTTAAGAAAAAGTCTGCCAATATGTGTGTTTATTCAACCAAAATGCTTCCTAGACCGTTGGAACAATTTAATTTTGAATTTAGAAGTTTTTGGCTAATTTATAATCAAGTGATTTTTAAATTTATTTTACGATTATTTATTTATTTTTTTCTAAAATGGCTCAAACCATTTGATAAAACAAAAAACTAACTGGCTGCGAAAAGTCTATATTATAAACATAGAAACGATATTTTTCATGATATTTATTTCCAAAAAAAATTATTATTTGCTTGTATTATAGAAAACTATTGTTTTGTTTATATTCAGCCACATCTGTTTGTTTAAGGAAACTTATTAGACAATCATTGAAAAAATGATGGAAAGGCAGCCCAATGGTATTGAAAACTATGAGTTTCTTATAAAAATGTGTCTAATCACAAAAAATCACAAGTTAAAGAAAGAACAAGAACAGGTGGCTATAAGTTTCCTTCGTTGAATCTTTTAAACCCTGAAGAAGTATCCTCCGAAACGTCGGTTTTTATGAAAACAAAATTGACATTCCAATAAAAACAAATCTTATACTGAACCAGTAATTTTCTTTACCCTTGGACTGCCTTTCCAATAATTTCCTATTGAATTCTATCACTCGATCAGTTTCCAAAAGAAAAACTTATAATTATGATTAAAAAAAGGTGGTCCCTAACAAGGGACACATTTCTGTTACAGCCAAATTGCATCCTATAGTGTTAATTCGTCCCTTGTTAGTGACCAAGTTTTTTTGATTGATTATTTAGATGGTATTGACATCTTCAAAGCACCGGTTTCTAAAACATCATTGAAGTTAAGCATCATAGGACTCGGTTTGGTCTGAAATGGATGACCCTTTTCAGTTAAACTATATACCTATTCCTATAGTATTTTTACACACTTTCTAATAATCCTTATTTTGAGGGAATTGAGTGAGAAAGCCTAAAGAGCAATATTGATGTCTTTTGCTTTACTAGAAACGCAACAGCTATTATACTTTTTTTAAGACTAAATAGCAATTAGCAATGCCATTATAGGCAAAAGCTAGCCAATATAAATTCGTTTTTGAAAAGCCATCAAGGTTTTTGGAAAAAATACTCTTTCATAAAATATTAAAATAATATAAGATCAACAATTTTCGTTCGTAAATATTATTAAAATTTGAAGGTAATCCGTATTTGAAATAAAATTTAGGTACCTATTTTTAACAATAATAAAATTTTTAAAAATATTTATGTTATTTAGATCCATTTTAATAAAAAGAAATGTTTTTTCCATAATTTTTCTATGTTCAAATAAAGGTTTTGTTGATTATATTCATTTCTTGTACTTATATAGATACTTTAAGATTACTATATTAAGGAATCTTAGTATTTGACTCTGAAAACACTTGAAGAGAAAGAACAGCGGGTGTTGATCACTTTTCTAGTACTTCAAGTCCAATCTTATTTGCTTAAATCGTCTCGCTAATTATTTAGTACTAATATTTGTTTTTGCAAACTTTTGGCTTTTTTTTACAGTTAGACAGATTTTCCAAGTCAATGCATCATCTGTTTAGTTATAAGTTCTATTGATATAATCAATTTTAGGTATTTTGAATAGTGAAGAAATTTGCATAATTATTAGACAGGCATATTTTTGCATGTAACATATTTTCAATTTTTAATTGATATAGGGAGACTTCAGAAAAGTTTTAATTGTTCATAAATGTTTAATGATTGCTTATTTTATTATTTTCTCATGGGTCTTATCTGAAACTCAAAGCCTTAACAATAATATTCAGCATTGTACTCTAGCAAAAAGTAGGACCTCACTACATAATTTTCTCATGTAAGTGGTTACAAAATGTAGCATTAGGGTGGTCCTTAATTTGGATATTTTCGAATTTTTATTCTCTCAGAGGCTCATATTGTTCGAAATAAATAAAAAAAGATATCCCAAGTTTCAAGTCTATCTCAATTTACAATCTAAATAACATGGGGCTTTTGGCATTGAACGATCAATTTTTTATTCCGGCCAAAGAAATGGCTCAAAAAATTTGAAACTCTGTAAACTTTATCCTTATAATAGTACCTATCAGTCAGAATTTTTACAGATTTTTAGCTATTATAATTTTGGAGTCTATAACTTACTAACACTAGGATATAGTAGTATTTTATCTAAATGTAAATTATAATAGCTAAAAATCTGTAAAAATTTTAAAGTATAGGTACTATTATATAAGGATAAATTCTACAGAGTTTCAAATTTTTTGAACCATTGCTTTGCTCCGGAATAAAAAAATTGATAATTCCATCCCAAAAATCCCATGTTATTTAAATGGGAAACTTGCATCGCTGTGCGGCACAGGTTAAAATTGAGATAAAGTCTTGAAACTTTTAAGATTTCTTTTTTATTTATTTCGATCCATATGAGCCTCTGTCAGCATAAAAATCCGAAAATACACAAAATAAGGAGCACCCCTAATATAGCAAACTAGCAAATTTGTCTTTTTTCGTCTTAAGTGATAAACTCTTTTTTTTTTTTTAATGAAATCGAATGCAAGAAGGGGTGCACCAGTAAAGATGCAGCCCCTATGGATCTCGAAAGACCCTTGCATTACCGAAGAGAAGGGAAAGTTGATTAAGTGAGAGGGTGTACATAGGTGTTTATGCACTCGGGTTTTGAAGGTTTGAAGATTATAAGCGCTGGAAAAGACGGAGGCTGGAAGAGAGTTCCAGTTCCTTGAAGTCATGGGGATATACGTAGTGGCGAATGAAGTGGTCCGGCACTTTTCTAATTTGATCGCTAAAACTTTAATTCAAATAAAACTCAATGTTGTCTAATTTCTAGGCGCGAAAATAGAGATTTCCCTGATATTCACTTCGATTCGAATACCCTGAAAATGTGTGACAGCCTATCCATGTTGGGCGTCTCTGTCGCATCTGACCTGTCTTGGAATGAACACATCTCCTCTGTGGCGAAATCTGCAGCAAGGAAGATTGGCTTCTTATTCAGGTCCAAGCGATTTTACAAACCCCACAACTTCTCACCATCTACAAGGCCCAAATCCGCCCCTGTCTCGAATACGGCTCTCATCTGTGGAGAGGAGCCTCAAAATATTCTCTTGCTACCCTTGATGCAATTCAGAAACGAGCCGTCAGGCTAATTGACGATTCTACCCTCACCGACTCCCTCGACTCGCTGGCTCATCGAAGAGATGTCTCTGCCCTTTCCCTTTTCTATAGATACTATCACGGCAGGTGCTCTGATGAGATAAAATCAATAATTCCCCCCAAAGCATGCTTTGCACGCAGCACACGTTTTGCCGACTCCCAACACTCTTTTGCGGTCAAATTGGAAAAGTGCCGGACCACTTAATTCGCGAATACATATATCCCCATGACTTCAAGGAACTGGAACTCTCTCCCAGCCTCTATCCTTCCCAGCACCTATGATCTTCAAACCTTCAAAACCAGGGTGCATAGACACCCACGTCTACACCCTCTCACTTAATCAACTTTCCCTTCTCTTCGGTAATGCAAGGGTCTTTCGAGATCCATAGGGGCTACATCTTTACTGGTGCACCCCTTCTTGCATTCGATTGCATTAAAAAAAAAAAAAAAAAAAAAAAGAGTGTTGGGAGTCGGCAAAACGCGTGATACGCGCAAAGCATGCTTTGGGGGGGAGACTATTGATTTTATCTCATCAGAGCACCTGCCGTGATAGTATCTATAAAAAAGGAAAGGGCAGAGACATTTCTTCGATGAGCTAGCGAGTCGAGGGAGTCGGTGAAGGTAGAATCGTCAATTAGCCTGACGGCTCGTTTCTGAATTGCATCCAGGGTAGCAAGAGAATATTTAGAGGCTCCTCTCCATAGATGAGAGCCGTATTCGAGACAGGGCCGGATTTGGGCCTTGTAGATGGTGAGAAGATGTGAGGGCTTGTAAAATCGCTTGGACCTGAATAAGTAGCCAATCTTCCTTGCTGCAGATTTCTGCCACAGAGGAGATGTGTTCATTCCAAGACAGGTCAAATGCGACAGAGACGCCCACCATGGATAGGCTGTCAACACATTTTCAGGGTATTCGAATCGAAGTGAATATCAGGGAAATTTTTATTTTCGCGCCTAGAAATTAGACAACATTGAGTCTTGTTTGCATTAAAGTTAACTAAATTTTGAGAGCCCCATTTATTCAGTTTGTCTAGAACGAGAGTGATTGAGGAGGCAACATTGATTCGATTATCCGGGAGTGAGGGTTTGCCGTGCAGAGTGCTATCGTCGGCGTAACAATGAGTAACAATAACTCTTGTCTGATTTGGCTTGGTAGAATGATAAATTAATTATATGATAAAAGAAGAGCACTTAAGATATACCCCCAGACAGGTTCTGGTGAAGACAGCAACTATTTTATTTTTTAAATATTTCTGCTCTGTATTCTGACACTCGTAGACCCCAAGGAGATTTAGGTAAGACCTTCAAAAAGTCGTTCTAAAAAAATTACATTTTTTTCATTTAAACTCTTTCCGTAAAAAAATAAATAAATAAAAAAAAGTTTATGAAATCGAAATATATATCCAGATATGACATCACTGACTCAAATAAATAAATATATAAATAAATAAACTAGTAAACTTTCTTGAATAATTCATTTGAAATGGACGTCGATAAATCATTTTTTTTAAACATATCGTTTAATTTTGGTAAAAGCTGATAAATAAAACAAAAATGACTGATTTAGTCATCGAATTCTTTTGCAATTCCGTCTTATAGATGTGTTGTGTGTGTGAGTGTAAAGAGGAGAAGAAAAAAGTAACTATTAATACATAATTATAAATATATCTTACGTAGATAGGAAAGGTTTGTTGTCCAAAATTTGTTAAATCATGCCGCGGTCAATGGACCTAGCTGAAAAAGTTTAAGCAATGTATCTATACACCTGCTATTACGAGTGTGTTAAAGAAAGCTCTACTCTCAGGTATCACCAAATCTGGATTACATTTATCACAAGCTAAAGTTTAACGAAACGTGTAAAATATCGATTACGTCTGCTTAAAATAAAGGATTACAAAAGAGATATCTTTTAATTCAACTTTTTCCCATAACTGGCCCCTTAGCAAATTCATTAAAATAAAATAGGCCCACCAAACACGGTTCTATTTAAACTAAAGTTTAGAATTTATAGATATTTGATAACTAATTTATTTGTTTTTTTGTATGACCTCGGAACAAAGCCATTTGGTGAGATCCTAAGTGGACATTTTTATTTTTGTAATAGCAAGCTGGGGCCTGGTACAATATAAACTTGTGAATATTTGTAAAATACCGATTTACGTATAGAATCAACTAACCATAATTATCATTGTAAATACCTCGGTAAATTCATATAAATATATTTATCGAAATTGTACCTCAATAAAGGCTTAAATAAATAAATAAATAGCAAGTTCACACACCAAACGAAACTGGGAAATGAACCAATGAGAAATAACAAATAAAATATTTATAATTAAAAATGCTGATGAAAAAGGTCAAACATTTGAAACTATAGTCTATAACAAATAAATTAAATTATTAGACCCGGTACATGCTTGCTTTGACTGAATAACTCTTTCAACCCACTACAAATATATTATAAATTTACATCAAGCAGAAGACAACCTCATCGATTTCATTATGAATCAACAAGTCTGCTACTCTCGGCAATTACAAATATTTCCGATGTTTTGAGTGTTTTTGTTATTCTCTGAAAACCAGACCAAACTTCTATACTTATTATTATAATCAGCTTGCGCGACGACGCCGACGTGATTTTTTTAATTTTAAAACCCAGTAATAGTTCATAACAAATAAAATTTATTAAAATTATTAAATTTAAATGATTATTTTAGATTATGAAAAATAAAGATTTAAAATTGGAGATCCTGAGAGGATTAAGATGGCAAAGAGATTTTTTTTTCATTAATTTTTTCCTCTTATTAAAAAACAAAAGGACTAAAAAGATCATGAAGATCAAAGACAATCGATAGTGGATAAGTAATCTCCGAAGTCGATGCCTCAAATTCAATGTAAACTTTATTTCATGTAATACAATTGGTTCAATAAATTTATTAAGGAGGTCCCTTCGCTGTAGTGAAGTGTAGTATCTAATATTTAATCAAATAAGTTAAAATACAAATGAAAAATAAAAGAATTAAAAAATAAATAGTATGAAAGCCGTAAATGTTTGAAATAAAAACAATTATAAAAAAAGATACAAATGTTAGTTTGATTTATTCAAATAAGTCTTGTATGTTTTGGCAATGCGTTGTATTAATACGCCTTATGTTTACTTCCAAACATAACATTTATGTGTATTTTTAAAGTAAATATCTAAGTAAATTCGTCGGTCAATCATATATTTTTTGCAAAAAAAGAAATCTGGATGTTTCAAAAAGCTATTTTTTAGTTTTTTTTTAACTTCAATTAATCAATTAATAATAGTATAATTCAAGAGAAAGTGTCAAGATCTTACTGTTCCGTAAGACTAAGAAAATGTTTACATTAAAAATAAAAAATTTCTTAAATTTGATGTGTGAACTTCACCAAAGCATAGATAGAGACTTAAACTATTATAAAAAATTAAGTTATAGTTATAATCTAATATTTTTTATTTAACATTGGCGGGGAAATGACCTCCTTAAAAAAATTATTATTTTAAAACCCACTGTGGAGTCCAGGGGGCTATCAAGATGCCCAGAGAATGCGGGCTTCGCAGCTGGTTATTTAAATACTGCAGGATTTCTAAAACTCTATTGTTCGTAGTGAGTGTTCCGAAAACAAAGGTACTAGTTTTCGAAAATGTTACGAAATATTTTGAAGTTTATTTAAACAAAAATGTTTTAAAAACGCCGCGTTATTGTTACCTGAAAGATATTAATTACACAGTTTTAATCACTAATTGTTTTCTTATGGTGGGATCAACTTAAGGATCCAGATACGTGTGTTTAATATTAAAGTTAAAAGGCGGAAAAGCGCCACACGGATAATATCTATTCGAATTACACGGAGATTAATTAAGCAAATTAAAAATTAGAAATTTAAATTAGGAACAGCGAGAGTGACGGGGACAAGAAGAATAGCGGTTCTTAGGTTTGTTCTTGGGGATGATTTTCGAAAAGTGAAAGGGAATAAATTTTAGAATTGAATTTTTCAGAGGACACGGAGCCAATTCAATTCTCCGGCGGCTGGAGTCCGTCTGGAGTGAGAAGCTCGCGGCGGCCGCCTCTCTCCAGGCCTCCGGCTCCAGATCCTACAACCTTCGCATTGCTCAATCTCTTAGAGAAATCTGGAATTGGTTTTTCTACAACAAAAATAATCCGAGTTAATAGATATAACTTCCAAGCTTGGCGAGCTTTGCCCATCAGGAGGAGGCCGTGATCTTTATCATTTTTTTCAAAATTTGTCCTTAAAAATAAATAATATATTCACGGGTTTTTGGACAATTTTTGACGTGACAACGTCTTATAATTCGATGGAGCCTGCTGCACGCACGAAAAAACATGACTCATGCGGCGTTACCTCTCTCTGAGGCGTTCCATTTAAGGCTTGAAGTGCAAGCGAGAGCGCGGAACGAGCGACAAAGATTGAGGCGGGCTTTTTAAAAGCTACAGTTACAAAAATTTTAATGATGTTTCCAAATTTCAAATTTTAAATTTAAGATTTATGAACAATAATTTAATCACAGTTTATTCTTATAATAAATTATTCAAAATTATTACTTTTTTACAACAAATTACAATTAAATTTGCAAAAATAATTAAGTAACTAATTGAACAACAACTTTAATTCAGTTTACTTGCTGAAAGAAATAATGTCAATACAAAATTTATTATTATAAAATAATAAAATCAAAAATTAAATTTTAACAGTCAAGTAGAAATTTAAACAATAAATTTTATTCAAGTATTTTGTAAATTTAAAATGATTTTCTGAAGGAAGAATTTTATGAAAAAATCGGTTGTCGTAAAGTCGGTTTACTGACGATAGATGAACGTGACAACATCATAAGAAAATACTGATGGAATGGTATTTTCTTAAGCCGTTGTCACGTTCAACTATCGTCAGTAAACCGACTTTACAGACAACCGATTTTTTTATTAATGTTAAATATCAATTTTCGTACGAGGTTTCGTCCTTTTTCAGGACTTTTTCAAGTAATCAATTACTTAAAACATTAATCGTTGATAAATTAGTGAAACCATCGAGACAATAAATAGTGTAGGTATTCATAATAATCATACTATAATAAGTTAAGGTAGTTGTTTCACCATATGGGGTTTTTTAGGATTTTTTGACATTTAGAGAGATTACTATTTAAATACTTCTGTATCGATTGGTGGCAAAACGAAATTGATGAACAATATAGTTCTGGAGATATTAAATTCCAAAGATAGAGTTTTTCAGACCCGTATACATTGCACTATACGGGATATCGGAAAGCTTACATACATATTTAATTATAACAAGAAACTCTTCTTACCAATGTTATAAAAAAATAAACCAACATTAAACAAAATTTCAATTCATAGTTACAACACAGTTTATGAGATAATAATTAATAAAAAATGAACAATGTATAATGAAAAATTTACACTAAAAACAAGCTGGCAACAACGCATATATTTAACCTAAAAAGTGGGTTAACTTTAGTACTTTTTTTGAGGTTTTTTCCCTTCAGCCATTGGGTCGCATGCGCGGATCCATAGGGGGCGACCCCCCCCCCAAAGCATTGGAGATCAATATTTTTTATATGTTTATTTAATTTTTTTTATAATATTAAATTTTAAAATTGAAGAAAATAAAGTTCTATGTGGGTGGGAGGGGAGGCGTCTCTGAGCCCCCCCCCCCCCCCGCTTGGACAATTCGATCGCGACACACTTCTGATTTCAAAAGTAGATCTTATATACCGACGACCCCCCCCCCCCAAATCAGAGGTCTGGATCCGCGCCTGCATTGTCGCAACAGCTTTCAATCGCTTATTAAGAACTTTTGTTTTATAAATCTTCCTTTATAATGTAGGTACTTTATCTGACATTTCTATGATAAAATATATACAAGCTCAGACAGTGTTGCCAGAATTGTCAAACGAGCACGGGATTGGTTAGTAGTGGTACATAAACAGCAAAAAGTTTTGGGCTTATGAATTATGAATCCTTATTGTCTGTACTATATACTCTAGCATTAACTTTTTGCTAGTATTGTCGCGAAACAACTATCCTTAACAACCAATTTTCAAAAATTGGTTGTTAACTTATTATAGGATGAATATTATGAATACACTATTTATTGTCTTGATGGTTTCACTATTTTAATGATTTAAGTAATTGAGTACTTGAAAAAGGACGAAACGTCGTACGAAAATTGATATTTAACATTAATAAAAAAAGTTGTAGAAAAACCCGTAAATCTTTTATTTATTATTAAAATGGATATGGACCAACTAAATTTGTCCTTATGTCTGAGCTTGCATTTCAACACCCACGGTAATTTTTCAGTGAAAGCTCATAGAAACTAGAAAGTAGTTATTTATTTAGTTACATTAAAATGTTGGTATTTCTATTTCAAAAAGTGATTAATTATATTTTTGTCTATCTGATGATTAATGTGTACCTAATAACTTTCTATCTGGATTTCAATACCCAAATAACTTAAAAATTCAATTGAAAAAATTTTGTTTATGCATCAAGCAGAGGACAACCTCATTGATTTCTATTTATTTAAAATTAAAAATCGAAAAAATTTTGTTCTGGTGCCAAAACCTCTTCATCTTTTAGTTTTTTACTTTATCGTGTTTCAAATTGTTTAAAACCTTGAGAAAAATCATTTTCAAGGTTAATTTTTTCTGCTGCTTATTGTTTGGATTGTGATATAATAACTCGGGAACGTAATCTTGTTTAAAGTCCTTTCTGAGGTAAAACTGTTTGTATTTCTCAATTGGTAAAACTTTGGGTTTGAATAATTTATTAGAACTTTTTGATAAAAACCGCAATATGTACAATTAAATATATTTATTAACAAATTTACTAACATATGTAGCTCGATGTTTCGTTCACTTTAACTATGAACACGATTGCATTTCCATAACATAGAACCGTTACGATTTGTTACTGAGCAGAATGTTTGAGACTTAGGACCAGTTGTATGTCGGTTTTTAAAGCCTTTGTTAAAGTTGACAAAGTGTAAAACCTTAGATTTCACCTTGTGCCTAGCGGCATAGCCAATCAGATGATGTCATCTGATTGGCCATCCGGCCGGGCACAAGATAAATTCTAAGGTGTTACCCTTTATCAACTTTAACAAATGCTTTAAAACCGACATACAACTGGCCCTTATAATTCGTTGATGTTTTTGAATAACTTAGGTACTACCTACCTATGTGGATTTTTCCAATCATTAATCGATAATAGTGTTAGTAATCTTGTTTTTTTGTTTTGTTTTTTAATAAGAACTAGAATAAATAATAGCTAATGAATTGATATTTTTACTTTTTAACCAACGTTTTTTATTTTTATTAGAAACATCTTCAAGGTATAAATATGAAAGGACATTATATAATTATTTCATTATATTATCTACTTTGATTGATTTCGGTAGGTTTTTTTAAGTAGGTACATTTTATCAACTATGCTTGATACCTATGTAGGCTTTGTATTTAGAAGTAAATAAAAAGAAGAGAAAAATATTTTGAAGAATTATTTTTCCGTCTTATCACTGTGTGTCTGAATTTAAAAACCCAGGGTAGCTCAACAAATCCCCCCCCCCAATACAGAAGGTCGTAGAAAGTTTGGCCTGGTGCAAAAACTTTTATAATTGATTAGGTTTTGCGATTTTTTGTTTCAGAATTTCCACCTCAAAAATGCAACAGGTCATAATAAATATATTTGTTTTATCCGAACTATATATGAGAAGCCGCTATGCTGAAATTTGGCATAAGGTTTCTGTTAATAAATTACCGACAATTCTCTGCCAAGTTTCACGTTAGCTGAAAAATATTCTAATACAGATTCTTTAAAAATTAATTCAATTGATCAATATTAAATAATTTTTACTTTATTTTTTATGTGTTTGTGTTTAGCTTTATTTATTTTAATGCTTAGTGAATTTTACATTTACAAAATTATAGCAGCTAATTTAAATACATTTATCCAAGCTTCTAGTTGGTTGATCTCTGCAAAATAAATTCATATATAGTTAGGAATATAGGTTCGAGTAATAACATAAGCGAAATATGTTTTAGAAATCGATTTGCATAGAATGTTCAAACAGAAATTAATATTCCCTCTGTGTGTGAGGGGGTTAAATACTATAATCCACTTGTAAAGTCCGAGGCCCTTTCTCTCTATTTCAAAGCAAATTAATTAATTAACTAATTAGTATAACAAATAATCGCAAAGTGTGAAACAGGAAACCAGATTCTTATCATGGAATAAATTATTAATTTACTTTTTTACTCACACTTTCACTCCCCCTTTCTTCAATAAATCTCTCCCACCATCTTTTATATCATTTGAATAGATTTAAATTAGAAACCAATTTACAATTCCTGTTTTTTTTTTTGTTTTTTTATTTTTTTTCTGGAATGGAATTAACAAATTTGTTAGTTGTCTAATTTTTGTGAATAAAATAGCGATTTGTTTATGTCTTTATTTATGGAACCATAAAATAGCAAATTAAATAAATAAATCGTCAAATGTCTTAGCTACATAATAAACAAAATTTTAAATTAGTCAAACAAATACTGTATAAATTCTTGAATTTTTATTTAATCAAATTTAGTTAATTTGTTGGCTATAATATCTAAAAATAAGTTTTATTTTATTTTATACTTAAAGCTTTTTGCCCAGAATGTATTATGTACAGTCTAACAATAAAATTAGACCCCCGATCGCCTGCCATATCGGCAACCAATTTTTACAGCTCGCATGTACATAAATAGACCTTGAAGGCAGCTATGGAGTTTCTTTTCTGTGGGGTGTTAAGTTTTTTCTTTGACTGTACGTAAACATTATCTTCGCCTTGAAACTTATTAACTCAGATTATTTTGCTTCTAATTAATACAATAATTCGAAACGTTGTTATATTAATTTTATATTGTAGTATTTGAATAGCATTGACTTTTCACCGAAATTGTTTTAAAGTCCCTCATACAATATTTTCATTTTCTAAAATTTTTATTATTTCACTAATTTATATGACACGACACTAACTAAGTCAATAGTTATTATTCTATAATAGTACAAGGAGGCATGAAATTGGGCTTTTCTAGAACAATCACAATTAATTGATAATTTCTCTCCCGGGCTAAAGCTTGGTAGGACTTGTCTTTTAGTTCTTTGAACGTTCTTACACATGAGTTCATTCAAAGGTCTGCCTGTTACTCCGACACATCAAACGTATACTATAGCCAAGAGAAATAAAATTTAATACTCAAATCACTTATTGACTTTAAATGTCATATTATAGTAAGGTTTTGGTTCAAATCTTTCAACCAAAACAATACCCCTTACTTTAGCTCTTTAACTTTATAGATTTTTCGACATTTTCTAAAAAATACTTTTAGTGATTTTGATTTTTAATTTTTAAAATCAATGAAAAATTACTTGTTCTTTGTTGTCTATAATTTTTATACAAATTTGATTTCTAAAAGTACAAGTTTATTTCAAGTAAATTGTTAATTTTTTTTGCATTTTCTCAAAAACGATTAAATTTTAAGGTATTTTCAGTATAGGTACCCTAGTGGCACAATGTTTCAAACTATATAGTTACTATATAGTTTGAAACATTGTGCCACTAGAGTATTTACATATTGTAGGTACTATTAAAAATTCTAATAAATAGTAAATTTTTGAATAAATAATAATTGGTTAGATTTTTATTTATTTATTTTTTCAAGTGCAATGAATTCAATTAATTTTCAACTTTTTTTATTTTTATTTTTTATACTGATACAAATAAATAATTAAATAATTGACGTTTTGAAGATTTTTTTAAATTATTCGCTATTTTTATAGATTATTTTATAAATAATTAAAATTATATATACGATTCATTAATTTTCATTTAAATGTTGAGTGGAACGTTTCATATTAATTTCATCGGTTTTCTCCATCAACTCTAAAAAAAAATATTAAGATTTAAAATATAATAAATAAATTTTATTGATTTATTTATTATGAAAAAAAAATATTCTTGTATATTTCTTTGAAATCATATTTATTTTTTTATTTTTTTAAGACTAGACAATAAATTTGTCAGCAACTTCAAAATGTTATATTATAACTTGGAAATTTATTTCTTTTGGATTTCTATGAAACGTTTCAAATTTAATGAATCTTTTTTTTCTTTATCAATTTATTGTTCACTACCATTGAACAGAGATTATTGATTGTTAGAAAACATGTAGATTTACTACTATGTTTAGTACTACTTTAATGGTTGTCCTATATTGTATATTTCTATATATATTATGTTATGTTTCTGGAAGGGGTGTTGTCGGTGTTTCTGTTTCAGGCCAACAGCCAAATTTACATCTCCATTAGCCAGAGGAAACGGTAAACGTGTTGGCTGGAGTTCAGGCCCACCTGGAGTCTGTGAATTACATCAGCGAAAAAGAAAAAACAACAATATTCAAATTAGTTGAAGAAATGGAAAGAAAAGCCGAAACTCTTTATAAGGGTAAGTACATACCAATAAAATACTACTTCATTTTCTAATTTTATCATTTCCGAATTTTTAAATAACAATCTAATTTCCTGATTAAAAAGCGTTTCGGTAATTAAAAACAAACAGTCAGGTGCGTGTAAATGGTTCCATGTAATTTACAGAGATTATCAAAATTTTATTTATAACTAATTTAGGATTATTATTTTGAAAAGTTTTTATTTTGCCGAGAGTAGCAGGGTTAACTTTTAGGGAAAGCGGTGTTGGTTTATAGTAAAACATATTAAACACAGGAGTTTTTTGACGGGTTATAGTGGTGTTCCAGAAAGAGGAAATAAAAATTAAAAACATTTTTTAATTATATTTTGGAGATTTTTTATTTATCTCTATATATATTTCGGGTTACGAGCCCTTCTTCAGGAGGTTTAACAAAAGACTGACTCATCACTCTATATATATTGACTGAGTCAGTCTTTTGTTAAACCTCCTGAAGAAGGGCTCATAATCCAAAATATAGGTATATAGAGTTAAATAAAAAATCTCCAAAATATAATTACATTTTTTTAATTTTTATATCCTATTTCTGAAACATCACTATAACCCGTCAGCAAACTCCTGTGACTAGCATTGTTGATTCATAAAGAGAAACAAAGATGTTGTCATCTGCTTGATTCAAATAAACATACACACATATATATCCCAATTATATATCTGTATTCTAATTAAGAAAAGAAGGAAAAAAAATTGTTTTTCTATGCCTTTGTTAAAAATGAAGAAAGTTTTTGAACACTACTGTGGAGAGAAGAAGGAAACATTTTATTTGTTTCATTCATTGACCCTTTGAAACCCTGAAGAAGGAGGGAAAAATCCTCCGAAACGTCGGTTTGAAAGGAAAGGAGGAAGGATTCCAATAAATTACACCTTATTTTATATGTGTTAATTTTTTCTTTCCTCACTACCTCTGGGCTGCTTTCCATTACTTTCAATTAAAATTTCTACCAGTCCGTCTCTCTCCAGAGAAAATTTCGTTGCAAAAAATATATCTGTATATTTATTATTTATTTGTTTGAGACTATAGTTTCGAAGACTTGGCTTTCATCATCAGTCCTTTTTAATTATTAGTATTATTTTTCATGGGGTCAGAATTGTATGGATATTGAAATTTTTTTGATCTTGACTTAGCTGAGAGCCAGTTAAAATTAAAATCAATTTTCAGGTCACTATAGTTTCAAACAAATAAATAATCTATATACAGATATATAATTTCGAAATTTATATGTGTTTATAATTAAAGTCTTGAGCATCTGAAAATAGTTGGTAGTTTTTTTTCAAAAATCAGCTCGGGTTCAGAGAGAGGTTTTTGTCTCGAGGGTGTGAGCTGACTGCCCGGATAGCGTGTTAGTTCTCAGGTTCGACTCCTGGGGGATGAAGCCCCTCTGATATCGCAATTTAATAATATTTCTACTAAAATCTTAGAATTTGTCCGAAAAAGATTGATTGAATTCTGTCTCTTTTAAAATATGCGTGTATGTTTATTTCCATCAAGCAGAGGCAACCACTTTGTTTCTCTTTATAAGATTATTATAATGGTATTTTAGGATCTAATTTAATATTTTAGCTATGCAATCATCAGTATTGATTTTTTTTCGAAATCCTGCTTTTCTCAGTAAAATAAAATTTTAATTTGTAAGATTCAGGGGACATGGGAAGGATCAGCAAAAATCAAAAATTTTAAACATTCTTCCTGCTTTTCCATTGTGTAAATTTATTTTTCGATTTTTTTTTTGGGTGTAAATATAAAAAACTTTTCAAAAACAATGCATAAGAAAATTTTTATCCAAAATAACACAATAATCTGAAATTTTGATCTGATTTTGTTCGGTTTCATTTTTTATTATACCTACTTTTCATTTTATAATTAATATTAATCAATATGAAAAAATATATATTGTGATAATAATTTACATATTAAGGCAGGAAATTCATTGTTTCCAAACTAAAGAAAAAAATATTCGTGAGCCTCATCCACATATGGTAAGTTCACGGGGGAAGTAAAATTTTAATTTTAAAACCCATTAATAGCTCATGACAAATAAAATTTATTAAAATTAAGAAATTTAAATTATTCTTTTAAAACCCACTAATTGTTTACGACAAATAAAATTTATTAAAATTAGGAAAATTTAAATTATTATTTTAAAATCAAGGCTTGTCTTTTATTTCCCCTCTATAATAGGTCATTTCCCCTTTATTGTAACAAAAATTCAAACAGATACGTCGCTAAAGAAGTTTCACTTAAAAAATGGCGAGTCTTTCCATTTTGATGGGTCCAGTAAATTACTTTTTCTCCATGATATACATATAAACCTTCTCGTATATACCTACTAGTATTTATTATCTATTTATCCTTACATTTTTAAAAAATAATTTATGAAATAAAATAATATTTCAAATTTTGGCTTAGAAAATGCATTAAAAAGAATTGAAATAAATAATATAATAAGTCACAATTTACTATCACAAAATTTGCAACAGCTTGAGACGCATGCTATCGGCGAATAACAACAATTATCCTTATGTTGTGAAAAGTTGTTGTTCACCGCCAGTAGATGTCAGGGGGGTGAATTTTCATCTAATCGACCCTACCTTATTAATTCTATATAATATCTTTAATCAAGATCGTGATTTTTCGTCAATAATATGTAGCCGAATTAATACGAGATAATACCCTTGAAAGTTGCTTGTGTGATTCTCACCTACCTCAATTTTTTCAGCCAAATATTTCATTAAAAATAAATATTCCTATTATTTATTAAATATAAAAATCATTTGAATTAATCTGAATTGAATCGATCATAGCGTTTAATTAATAAGTTTCAAGATTTAAGCGACATCTGTTGATGATTGTGCAAGTTTTTGTTTCGAGTCTAAAGTATTTCTTCGGTCTAGACAAGCAACGTCATTCTTTTGTATGCATTACAAGCGGGAAAATTCGATTTTTAAAAAATTTGACTCATTAATTTAAATAAATATTCCATTCTAAAATATAATAATTCACAATATAATCATTCTAGTGAAACAGAATTTAAATAAAATGACAAGCTGACCAACAGACATCAAAACGAGACAAGTAGTTTTACGTATTACGTACCATTTGTATTGAAACTTAAAGACAACAAACAACAACATTCAAATTAGCCGAGTAAATGAAAAGAAAAGCCGAAACTCTTTATAAGGCTAAAAGTACCAATAAAAACCTCTTTCTCTCTCTTTCTATCATGTCCCGGATTTTTCAATATAACAATCTAAAATGACTCGTTAAAAATCGTTTGGCTAATTAAAAAAGTGACATTGAACGAAGATTCACTTTTATCTGTTTCCATTGCATCTGCAAAAGATCACCTGGCCTCCAGCTGAGAGAAATACTTTCGGCCGGTTAATGATTTCCTTTTGTAGAACTGAAGTAAAACTTCACATTCATTACTGCATCCCTTTAATTCATTCGTAAAGAAGTAGAATTGATTGTAATTTATAGAAATTAAAAGTGATTTACAATTAGAGATGATAAAACTAATAAGTAGTTGCCACCGGATTAGTTTCATATAAAGGCTTATATATTGGTATATATAATCAAATCATTCCTTCATT
The DNA here is from genome assembly GCA_024734495.1 of Forficula auricularia. Classification (NCBI taxonomy): domain Eukaryota; kingdom Metazoa; phylum Arthropoda; class Insecta; order Dermaptera; family Forficulidae; genus Forficula; species Forficula auricularia. The sequence goes on from JALMQS010000104.1 coordinate 1,542,122, forward strand.
TACATTTCATACATACTTTGCTATACCTACATCCTACTATAGCAACCTAATTAAAAAAGTCTTTGAAATAATCAAAACGTCGAGGATTAAAATACAAGTTCTGAATTCCATGGTATATACCTATATATAGATACACGTAAATTTATATTGTAATTGAAATTTTTGTGGTCTCATTGATGATTTAAAAAAATTTTCCAGCCTAGAACCACCCATGAGGAATTCGGCTTCTTCTTTCAAAAATTTGAAATGTTGTGATTCTAAATAATATACAAATATTTTTTAATTCCACTTGGAGTAGAAGTTCAGAAAAAAAAACTGCAACGGATCGTTACTAAACGTTATTCAAAGTCATTTGAAATCTTAATATGTTTTAGTGGATAATCTATGATGAGGCAGTCCAAAAAAAGAAGATAATTTACACTATCTTTTTATTCATAAAACCGGCTTTTCGGAGGCTATTCCTCTTTTCAGGGTTTTGAAAAGTCAGTAAAGGAAATCCAATTCACTGACTTTTCAAAACCCTGAAGAAGGAGGTAATAGCCTCCGAAATGTCGATTTTATGAATAAAAAGATAGTGTAAATTATCTTCTTCATTTTTTTTGGACTGCCTCATCGATATCCACTTAATTCACTTATCAGTCCGTCTCCAAAAATTACTCCAATCTTATTAATATGTTTATTACTTTATTATCAATATCAAGTCATTTTCAAGATATTTAGAAAAAACTAAAAAAGTATTGAAATAAAGTACTAATTTTTGTGGGCCGATATGTACCAAAAAATAATCAGCGCTTCATTTTGTTAAAATAATGGTAGGTTTTCAATTTCATTTCAACCAGTGCAACGGTGTGGAAAAAATCGTGGACAGAAAAACGATAACATACATCCATACATGAAAAAATCGCACTTTTTGACTCGATAAAATTCAATCTAAATGAATACTACAATTCATGAGTTTGATTGAGTCCATGAGTTCCGTACTCTTTACCTGAGGACCCTTTGAAGTCGCGCTTGCCGCGAGACCGATTACAATACTTTCCCCATGCTTCGAATTGGAGAAAGTAAAAAAATGGAGAATTTTTATTGATAATTTCCAAAAATTTAAGCTATAGGTATCTATACTTAATAATAATCGGCTTGCTCGAAGACGCCGACGTGATAGGTATTTTAATTTTAAAACCCACTAATAGTTCATGACAAATAAATTTTTTTGAAATTAGGAAATTTAAATTATTAATTTAAAACCAATTACGGAGTCCACAGGGGCCGTAGCCCCATGGTCAGAAAGATGCCCGCAAAATGAGGGCTTCGCAACTAATTTACTATATATGATGGTTCAACTAACCAAAACTCTCAAGTGAATAAATTTATACGAGATTAATAAATGTAATTGAATTGTTACAAATATCCTTTCAAGTCAAAAAAATTAAAATTTACAATCATTTGAAGCTTGAATGAAAAAGTGTGACATTTTTTTCTTAAAATATCATCTACATACGAATCTTTAAAGTATTAATCTAGAACTATTTAATTATTCCTGAATAATAGATTGTAATCTCTAATGATAGCTGATGTTGTATTCTAGATCATATGCAAATAAAATCTATTTCGATTATGATGATCACACTTAATCCTCGGTTCATCAAGCCTGAGATCACCATCAAGCATTCTTTGACATTTGTCAGATTGTCAGGTAACATGTTATGTCCATTAAAAAAATCAAGAAATTTATATCTTCAAAAATGAATTCAAAATTCTACTTGCATGAGTTAGTTATATATGAGGCTTCCACGCCAAATAGGACGGTTTGATGAATTTTGATTTTTGATTTTCTTCATTTTTACTTTACCATACAGGGTATGGTCAAGTATTGTAATCGTGCATGAAAAAAGTGGTTTTTTCCTTATTTTTTTCGAAATATCTCAAAAACGGCTAAAACTATTTCGATTAAAAAAATTGAGCAAAACCATGGCATTTCGCTCTACAAAAAAGCCCTAATAAGTGAACATCGAAAAAATTATATTTTTCGAGATAATAATTTTTTTGTCAAAATGTCTGTTAGTCTGTTAGTTAGTCTGTGCGTTACCAAATTTTGTGGACAAGCTAGCTCAAAACCTAGTGTGAATATCGAAACCAAATTTCACACGTAGTTTTGGTCCATTGAGATTAAGAACTGATTAGATTTTGGTGCATATCGACCCAAAATTAAGGGGGTGGAGGGGGTTAAAAATTAAAAATCTAGGCCATTTGACCAAACTCAACCAAATTTTGTATACATAATCAGTGGGACCCCAGAAGTCTAAAAATGCAAAAACTAACCGCCCAAAATGGGGGGGGTGGGGTGCATGGTCAAAAAATTAAAATCTTGGCCATTTGACCAAACTCAACCAAATTTTGTATACATAATCAGTGGGATCCCAGAAGTCTAAAAAGCAAAAACTAACCCCCTCCCTACATGATTATAAATAATTTTATTAAATATTAAATATAAGTGAGGGGCCAGGTTGTATGGTAAAGTCAAGTGGATGGCCACATCAGAACACGTCAGCTTATTTTTTTGACATGTTTTAGTACCCATCAAAAAACTCTTGTAAATTTTGAAATTTTTTAAAAGATTTCGAATTTTAGTTCATAGCTTCTTCAAAAATCGTCCAAATTAAAATTTTTTTTATATGTGACGTGATCCTATGAAAAATTCTATTTTTTTGACGATTTTTGGAAATTTCGAAAAAATTTTATTCTCTATTAACCATTATTAAAACCACTTTTTGGCATTGAGTTCTTTTGCTTATTTTGAATTGATTTTTTTTTCTATTAAATTGAAAGTTTTTTGCCGAGAGTAGCAGAATTTTTTATATATTGAAGGAGACAATAAAAGAGTGTGTCTTCTGCTGGAATTATAAATTTTATTTATTTATAAAGAGACTATAGTTTCGAGGGCTTTGCCCTCTTCATCAGTCTATTACAATGGATTCACAGGAATTAATTTATGAATGAAAGGTTAACATTTTTCATGTGGTTAGGTTAAGAAATTACACAGGGTGGCCAAGTTAAGAATTGAAATTGAAACTATAAGTTAAGAAATGAAAATGAAACTATAGTCTCTTTATAAATAAATAAAATTCATAATTCCAGCAGAAGACACACTCTTTTATTGTCTCCTTCAATTGATTTTTTTCGTTAACAGGTGTTTAGAATAAATAATTAGTATTTTAGTTTGTTGAAAGAAAATCACAATCGAAAATCGAAAAAAAAATATTATTTATCATAAGACCACTACCAACGGGGTCTTAAAATTTGTAGAAAGAATAGAAGCTTAAAATAAAAAATTATCAAAAAAATCGAAGAGTAGTAGTACCTGCAGTTTCTAAAACCAGATTAAAATTTTCAAACTCAAAAATCGCAAATAACAATTTTTTAATTTTTTTTTATTAAAGTACGTAAAAAACAAAAATTAAAAAAAATTGAATTTGGGCCATTTTTGAAGAAGTTATGAAGAAGTTATGAGCGAAAAACCGAAATTCGATATCTTTTAAAATTTTTGGTATTTTGCATTTTCCAGTTTTGGGGGAAACCCAAATTGAAGTAATTTGAATGAAGAAAATTTATATGGTGATTTCAAATAAGGGAGAAACTAATGTGAAAATCGTGTGATGCCCACACCAGTTGATTTAAAATGTTTCTACTTTCTTAAGTTCAAATTTGCTCTCCTGAGAAATTTATTAAATGTGACTTACCCTGTTTTTTTCGTGGGGTCTTCAAGTGTCAAATTTACTTTCTAGGCACTTACCCTAATCCTAGAGACGATATCTTTCTGACATATAGAAAACCAAAAACTAGAAGAATTTAATAAATGAATTTTGGAAGACTTGAGTAAAAATTTCTTGTATGGCACGTATTACTTAGGTATACCCGAGGAGTGAACAGCGACTAATATCGGGTAAGTACATCTACTTCCACATCCACTTTCATTTCCAAGTAGAAGACAATAGATGAAGGGGTATTATCTAATGATTTCCAAAATAATTCCACATAATTCCAAAGACGGTGTACACCTAATTTCAATCGCGGTTCACCCCTCGGGTATACCTATGTATATAGCAAAACAATAATTTTTAAGAAAAAAATAAAACCGACTTAAATAAAATTAAATGCAACAAATAAAATACACTAAAAGGTACAAAATAATTGTTATCTTATTTAGTTATAACTAAACGACGAAATATTAAGATGAATTTACTTTTTGAAGTCGGTGCCAAACAAACTATACCTATAAGAGAGCGTACCCGCCAAACGTACTAAGTAAGATCCGTTTAGTGTGATTCATAAAAGGAATATGTTTGACACCGACTTCAAAAAGTAATTTCATGTTAATATTTCGTCGTTTAGTTGTAACTAAATAAGATAATAATTATTTTATACCTTTTAGTGTATTTTATTTGTTGCACTTAATTTTTTTGAAGTCGGTTTTATTTTTTCTTAAAAATTATTTTCATTTTTCTTTTTTTAGTGATGTTATTAATAGTGATCATATCATCAGTATTTGACCAAATTAATATGGCACCATCCCTAAGATAGTCCCTTTCCAATAAAAAAGAATCATCGAAATCTGTTCATAAGCAAAGAAGTTAGGCCTGAACAAACCTAACAAAAAAGGTCTAAAACCAATAAAAAAACGGGACCAATCGGAAGCTAAACTGAACCTAATTCAAAAAATTAAAAAAAAAAAAAAATCAGTCGAATAGAGAACCTCCTCCTTTTTGAAGTCGGTTAAAAAGATATCGCTTCTGTAGTTAAAACAATTTCAACAAATCAACTTTGGGCTTTGGGTACGGCTCCTCAGGGCGATCCCATCTGACATAAATAAAACCAATATAATAAAATCTTTTGATACAGCAAATTAATTTCTTGTTAAATAAATTAGTTTTTTTTTCTAAAGTTTTTCATTTGATATGTCTTTTATCTCATTGTATATAAAGAGTATCGTTCTAGTCGAATTTTGGGTCTTTCTAGAATAAAACACTACGACGAAAACTTGTCTAGACTTGTCTTTTGATCCTCGCAGCATCATAATCTCAATAGTTAAATAATAGCAAGAGAGGATTCTTCTATCCTTTGACTTTTCATAAAATATTCTCGATTCTCTGTTGTCATATTTTAATTAACTATTGGATTTCAAAAAAGAGATTCATATAACATGAACAAATGATATATTGAAAAATTGAATACAATTTTAATATTTTTAACCGACTTCAAAAAAGGAGGAGGTTCTCTATTCGACTGAATTTTTTTTGTGTCTATGTTACCTCATATCTCCGCCAATTGTGAACCGATTTTGATGATTTTTTTGCATTGGGTTCAGTCTGGCTTCCGATTGGTCCCGTTTTTTTTCATTGGTATTGGACCTTTTTTTCTATGTTTGTTCAGGCATAACTTCTTTGTTTATGAACCGATTTCGATGATTCTTTTTTTATTGGAAAGAGGGTACCTTAGGGGTGGTACCATATTAATTTGGTCAAGTTCTGAAGATTTGATCAATGACGAAATAACGTAAATCTCCAATTCTTATGACCAAATAATCGAAATTATATTAAATAAAATCTTCTATAAAAAAATCAATCTTAAAACATTCATTTAAAACCCGCAAACGTTTCGAGAGAATTTCTATATTTATGAATTGAATTTTATTATTATTTTCTGATTCATTCGCCCTACGCTTTCTATTATGAGATGCCTGCAAGTTGTTATATTAAGTCACTATTAATAACATCACTAAAAAGAGAAAAATAAAAATAATTTTTATAAAAAAATAAATAAAACCGACTTCAAAAAAATTAAATGCAACAAATAAAATAATAAGAGCTCAAAAAGTCACTAAAAGGTATAAAATAATTATCTTATTTAGTTACAACTAAATGACGAAATATTAACATGAAATTACTTTTTTGAAGTCGGTGCCAAACATATAGATTTTATGAATCGCACTCGACGGATCTTACTTAGTACGTTTGGCGGGTACGCTCGCTTATAGGTTTAGTTTGTTTGGCACCGACTTCAAAAAGTGATTTCATGTTAATATTTCGTCGTTTAGTTGTAACTAAATTAGATTATTATTTTATACCTTTTATGTATTTAATTTTATTTTTGAGTTTTATTATTTTATTTGTTGCATTTAATTTTTTTGAAGTCGGTTTTTTTTTATAATCTAATAACAAAAAGGTAAAAGTGATTTTTATAGGATCATTTTTTTACCATCATCTCCATTTTCAAGTAAATGTTCGAAAACTAGTAAGTCTACAATTTAATCAATTTTCAATTATAAAAATTCAAAAATTTTGGTACCAGTCTTATTTTCTTCAGTTATCCAGACAGATAGATAATTAATGAAAAATGATTTTTGAAAATAATTTGATATAAATATAATATAAATAATTATTCTAACCGTGCGGTTTTTAGTCATTTTCCTTGAACAAATTCTAATTACACGGCACATTTAATAATTAATAAAAAAGTAACAACTTTTTCAAGACTAGGTAGCCCAAAATTTGATTCATAAAGTTGGAATTTGGCATGAAGATGCAATTTATCAATACAAATTTTTGTGACAAATTTCATCTGATTAGCTGAAGGTAAAATGTTCATTTTCTATTATTTATAAAAAACTGAAAATTATAAAAAAAAATATTTTTCTCTTTGCCTATTTAGTCATTATTTTACTAAAGTGCAATTGATTACTATTTTTTGTTCTTATAACTAAAAACTAACATTCTATAGTCCAAAATTCGTCTTCTTAAATAGAATCACAAAAATCAGTAGATAATGATGCCAATACGAAAAAACTTGTCACGACTTGATTCTCGAAGCTTCTTGATGTCAATAGAGATAGTAAAAAGAATTATTCTATCCATTTTTCACAAAATAAATTCTCAATTCTTCCTTTGATTATTCTATTTTATCCAAGAATAAGAATTTATGAAATTACAATATTTTCTATAAACAAAAGATAAAGATGATTGATTTTTTAAAAAGAATCGGTTCTTTTCAGATATTATTTATTTTTCAATTGGAAGTTCTTAACCTAGAATATCAGAATTAATTCTTAGTGTGAAAATTCTGGCGTTTCGACACTAGAAAGAATGTTTTACAATTATCTTTCTCTTCTTGAGTTATTTTGAATATTCGGAAAGATAGGCAGGCATATATAGACGTTCATGAACAAATAAATTACTCTTGATAAGTAGGTATGTAAAAAAAGTAGAAAACAGTAGGTATATAAAAAAAAGTAGATCACAAGAAAATTTAGACGAATGTGTGGCATGATTATTTGAAACCCTGAAGAAGTCGGCAAAGTCGATAAAATGTTGGCTGATAAATAAAAAAGTCACACATAAAAACTTGTCCTAATTTTCCTATTATAAAATTTCAAATTAGTAGAAAATAAGTAAAATGCAGAAAAAAGGGTTGTATAGATTCTTAAGTAAAGATTAGATAAAGATAAGAGTAAATAAATATTATATTTAATATTCATTTACTATGAGTTAAGGATTCTTGGTCACTTGATTCACATTAAAATTAAAAAATTAAAAGATGTAAAAAATTTTTTCAATAAATATATATATTTCGGGCTATCAACCCATCTTCAGGAAGTACAGAAAATAAAATTGTTACATCTTTTAATTTTTTAATTTTAATGTGAAACAAGTGACCAAGAATCCTTAACTCATAGTAAATGAATATTAAATATAATATTTATTTACTCTTATCTTTATTAAAGATGTTTCACCTTGCACCAACACCACTATTTCTACAAATTATAAAGATTAGATACCCTATGGCCATATAGATGAGTCTAATTTGGATAAAATAACCTCCTTTGTTGATATTATTATTATTTTTTATTATTTTTTTTTAATTTGTATACCTACTTATTTTTCAGCTTCAAGTTTTTGAATCTAGCCCAAAATCTAATAAGTTTTTAGTTTTGAAGATATAAATATCTTGACGCTAGAACAAATTTTCTACAAGTTTCTTTTTTTAACTTATAATTCTATTTTAACATGAATAATTATTTTTTTTTTAATTTTGAGTTCGATATTCTTCTTGCTATTGTTTATTGGCGAAAATCAGCAACTGCTATTAGATTTGGTAATATTAACGGGTATTAAAAATATTTTTACCCATAAGAACATTTTTGTTTACTTTTTTAATTCACGTTAACTAGCGTTCAAATCGGTTGCCACTAGACATTAAGGGGTGATTTTACATGCAATTATCAATTCTTATACCTATGTTAATAAATCGAAGATATGTCCCATCTATCGTGATTATAGCCAATAAAACAACAGCTTGAAATGAAAATAATAATGATAATAATAAAGTACTTTTACAAATTTCTTAGGTTACCTATAGGGTTAAAGGGTATCAAATCAATATTTTAGAACCTAAAATTCTTTTTACTGCATTAGATGTATGCTTAGGTACTTATTTTCGACTTTTTATTTACATACCTAGGTACCTATCTATCTATTAAGTAATTTATTTGTTTTAAATGCTGGTGACTTTAATGCAGTTATCTCCTATCAGTGCTGGTTATGAAAAAAAAAACTCGTTAAATAATAAATATTTGTTCTTGTCGTAAAACTCATCATAAATTACACCTAGTCGCTAATTTATTATTCAAATTACTTCTTTGATCTCATCCCTCTATGAAAATATCAAATTCAATCAAGATTTCAAAATTTCAGAATCATTTTTAGAACCGCAAATGAGATCAATCTGTAAAATCTAGTGAGAAATAACCAAATACAAATTTGTAAAATAGTTTTTACTTCTTTTTCAATTGTTTTAAGCATATTATATGAAGTTAGATTAATAGAAACAAATAAATATTGAATGTTTATCAAAGTTATACTTACATTCATGCCTACATTTAAAAAAATGTAATTTTTGACATAAAATTAATTAGGATAGTTTTTTGTTAATAATCTGAGTGTTTGAATACGAAAAGCCATAATAAATTTTATAATTATTTACTTAGTCAAAAATTAAGAATAAAAAAATAAAAAAATGTAAGCAAAATTGAGATTACATGAGTTCAGTAGTTTTTTCTTATGACATATGTCACCAAACTAATTATTTTATATAATCTAAAATAATTTTTATAGAAATTACTAGCTCTAAGCTATTATTTTAAATAATTTTTACTATTTATAAATCAAAGGGCTCTAGAGTAAATAGGCGGCATATTCGAGAAGCTTCGTAGGCTCATAATACATGACTTGATTGTTAATTAAATATACTATAAACTTGTTAATTAAATATAATACAAACAAATTTCATAGAGAATTTAGGAATAACCAAAATGTTTTTAAACATTTGCCTTAATTCATAGCATTATAGCATTATTATTGTTATTTTGGTGATGGTTGTATTTAATTGAATTGAATTTGTAAATTTGTGGAAAATCTTATAGCTTAAGTATAATTTTTTGTTTTGAAGAATCATGTAATCATATAATAGAATATTCATGAGCCTATATAGATAACCAAAAAATTATTTTTAAAGAAAAATAAGAATAGTCGTTTTTTAAGGAGGGGTAATACGAATAATCCTCTCTCTTATTTATGTCTATATTTTTAAGATATTAAAAAATTCAAATCTTTAAAAAACAATCAAAAAACACGTTTTATTCGAAACCAAACGTTTTATTAATTTTTTTTTATTTTCTTTTACAAATTTCTATTGAAAAAGGGAGAAATTCTCCCGAAACGCTTGGTTTCGAATAAACATGTTTTTTGATTGTCTTTTAGAGATTTGAATTTTTAAATATTTGTTATACAAATCAATAATTAATTTTTTTCTCTGAAATATATTTTTAAGAAAAGTTCAATATATTGCACGGCATGTTTCATAAATAAATATTAAAATATAGGTAATATTTGTTATTTATTAAAAATATTTTTTAAATTAACAGTAATTACCTACATATAAAGATATATCTTCTTTTTTTATTTTAATGAATTTTATATTTTTCAGGGTTCGGATGCCTCTCCTCTTAAGATTCCGCCAGTGTTCATAAACACTTAGTAAAACTTTTAATGTGATTATGGGTGTGTACATAAGTAATTTATTATTAATTTAAATTATTTTATCAATTAACATCTTTCACCTCTTTTCCTGTTTTTAAACCATCATACCTAATTTATACAATTTTTGAAGAACAAATTGAATTCACAGGTGCCTATAGGTATATGTACTTTTTCAACCATCGACCTTATTTTTTTCATCAGCAACTCGAATAATTTAAATAATAATATTTATTTCTTTATTATAATGTAGGTAATCTAAATGATTTCGGAAGTGGAGGGGGACTCAGACCCCATGCTCTTTCCGAACTTGTCCTTGATGACTGTCTATAGTTTGAGAAACATGTTTTTTCTATTGTGTACCTATAGTTAATCTATTTTCTGGATCACTAAAATAAAGGCGTCCGCTGAAAATTTTACTTGGAGATCAGAGAGGAACAAAAGTGGGAGACAAATAATTATGTTACAATAAATATATTACTGTATATCATTCGCATCCATAATAAATATTAATTAAAACAGGAATAGCAGGGAATTGGGCAATAAATAAAAAACAGAGCTTTTATTAAATGGGCTAGACGTTTCGTCGATTTATTTCAACTTCCTCAGTGGTCCATCTTATCACTCTTTGTCAAAAGACAATTCCACTAATAATGTTTCGTCGCATAATGAAAGAATGATAAGATGGGCCACTGAGGAAGTCGAAATAATTCGACGAAACGTCTTGCCCATTTAATAAAAACTTTGTTTTTTATTTATTGTCCAATAGCCTGCTATTCCTGATTTAATTATTAAATATATTTTTTTCAATTTTTCACAAATAGATTGTACAACACAGCAGTAGGTATCTACTTAAATCAAAACAAAAGTTCATACTAAATAATGTAAATAAATTAAGAATATATTTAATATTTTTATTCGATAACAGCAAGGGGGAGGTGGTAAATACCCTTAACTCTCCGCCCTTGCTTCACGTCAGACGTTTCTATTTTATTTTAAATTATTTTTTTGATTTTTTTTAGGATCTCAAATCTAAATTGGTGTTAGTAAAATAGTCTCATTTTGTTAGATTTGTAGTTAGTAAAATTTCTTCGATTTTTTTTAAATTACGTAGTAGTTTCCGGCTGGTATTTCTTTCCATTGTTTGAATGATGGGACTCACCGATAGTAGGGGAATCCCTGAGGCACGTGGAGATCCATAGGGGTGGCATGGTGGTGGTGGGCGGCAGCCGCCGCCGCCGCCGCTGCTGCCGCCGCATGCTGATAGGCGTGCGGGTCGGGGGGCGGCATAACTCCGCCAACTCCGCCGCCGCCGCCACCCCCGGCATGGCCAAGTACCGCCGCCCACGGGGATGTCGTAAACCCTCCACTGTGCTCCATCCCTTCTGCTAGGGGTGAGTCTGCTGGCCAACACACACGCACGCACACACTGACAGAACTAACACACGACCGAATCAGACACGAGCACTGACACTTGCTGAGCTGTCAACCTGACAGTTCATCCTCGCGGGCGACGACAAGTGTTCGTATTCGAGTTCCGCGCGAAGAGCCGGCTGGCCCAGGAATGACGCCAATGGGGCAATGCGCCGCTCTCGAGAACGGCCACGCCTCTTTACTAAGAAGGGCGGGGTTTTGTGGTCATGTGATCTGCTTCGATAGCCAATCCATGTAAAGGCCACGCCCTGCGAGAGGATGGATTTTGCGCGTTGCGAACCACTGGGAGTGTGCACCGGTCAAATCATATTGCATTATTTAAACATGGATCACAGGCAAAGTGTGGCATATTTTTAATTCCATAATGGTCAAGAAAACCCTAAAATATCCTCTAATGCAATTAGTTAATTAAATCTGTTTCAACCCTATTCACTTACCCTTCATTTTATTTGTAAAGTAATTTTTTTATCTTTCAAATAAATAAATAAAAAACTTTATTGATTTGAACTACATAGTTTTCGCCATTCTTTGGCTCATTAAAAAAAATTTTAAAATTCATAATAGGTATTAAATAGAAAGTTTATTTTTGCCGAGCATAGCAGAATTTTTATAAATTGAAGAGGACAATAAAAGAGTGTCTTTTGATGGAATTATAAATTTAAAATTAAACTAATTCCAGCAGAAAACACATCTCTTTATTGTCTCCTTCAATAATAGGTAGGTATTCTTTAAAATTTTTGATTGAATTGAAATTATAAAATTTTATGACACTAACTCTGAAATACTTTCCAAAAATAAAAATTTAATTTACGCGAATCCGCAAATTAAATTATCAATGTGAAATTATTTCAATATACTTCCTCAAGATTAATCTTTCTAAAGTCTAGTTTCATGTAAATGGAATATTTATATATGATGTGTCAAATGAAATAATTTTTCGTTTTTTCTACATATTGGGTTCAAATCTCAAGGGGATGAATTACCATGAATTCTTCTAGTATAATCATTAAATCTCCGTATAGAAACACTAAATTAAATCTTTATTTCATTATACCAATAAATACATTTCCTATTTTATTTTTTAGCTTCTTTAATCATTTTTTAGCCTAGTAGGTACTAATACTCTGTGATTTATTTGTGAGTCCAATTCAGGCTAAAATTACTCTAGGAGAAAGATTAAACCTATTCGTTTAAGTTTTTGCAGTATGTGGGCCTTGAATTTTGATAGTCCCTTTCTTTGGTATCATGAGAGTTAACTCTGACTTATAGGTGTTCCACCTTTCTTGGCTGTTTCAAATCAGTAAAAAATTAAGAAACGATAAAATTATTCTTATTCACGAATAAAGAATCAACATTTGAATTTTGAAATTTAACTATTTAATGATTTACTGCGTATGTTAAAGTTTAGTATCACTTGACAAAACATTATTTTCTATTAAGATAAAATAAACCTTGGATGATAATTATTGTACGCGATGTTAAATTAGTTCCAACTTGCAGGATACCCATTTGGTCCGGATTGAGTTTTGTCATTTTGTTCAATTCTCAAGGGATGAATACAACCCTTCGAGTATAAGCATGATAGGATTTTTTCATTAAGGCGCGGATTCAGTAAAAAAGACACCTTTATGATTTCAATTTTCATTAGTAACTAAGTACTTTATGAAAAGAGACATTGAAGTATCTAAAAATAAATACACAATTTATTCTCATACCTACCTAAGTTTACACTAAGTTTTCTGTCGTTTACTTGCGTCCCTTCCTATACCTAGTGTTTTTTAATTTCCATTCCTCGACAAAACTTGTAGGTTAAATATATATATATATATATATATATTGAATTTTTTATAGAATCGAATTTAAATTTAAATCGAATATTTTTTATAACCTAACTTCAAAAGTGCCCTTTAAGGGTCTTCTTGAGACTGAGAAGGGTGAAGAGGAAAGGAAGGGTGTGGGGTGATTTGCGCTTGACCCGATTGTCGTGCCCGGAATCAGCAAACGGCATAGTGCCCCTTTAATTTCCAACCCAGTCACCCCAAACATACATGCAGACAACCACTGGCAGTTATGTTTCTTATATTCTTTCTTTAATAATTCTATTCCCCATATATAGTAGTAATCCTAACAACAAAACCCTAAATCACTTAACAAAAATTTGTAGATGATTATTCTAATAAATATATAGAGGCTCAAGTAGTGAGGTGGATAGAGCATTTGACTTCAAATCGGGTTTACTCAGGATTGAATTTCACTTCAAACAGAACAATTTGGGAAACCAGCTGACAAATTGCCCAGGAAAATCATCCATGAAGAATGTTTAGTATAGTAATCGCCAACATTCGAAAGAAAACTCTAAGCTGAAGACTTTTTTGTAATGATACAGATATAAGAAGATGTCGCATCAAAAAAGTGATACCTCTGTACTCCGCAGTGGACCCATGCATCATAAAAAGAAGAAGGACAAGAAATAGAGATTGAATCTGAGTTGAAGTTACCTGTAGATGTGGGTCTTAAAATATTGAAGGTTATATGACTCGGAAAGAATGTTCCAGATTCTAAAAGTCATAGGGAAGAACAAGGTTGAAAATGCGTTTGTTCAGGTACTATCTAATTCAACAATGAGGAGGTGTTGGATGTTTAAAAATCGTGGATTTCGTGTAAATGAAGTTTTAAGGGGGGGAAGTAGATTTATTTTATCTCGTCAGATCTATTATATATTTTTGGCAGTAGGAAATTTGATGAGATTGAGGGGTTTTCAATATAAATTAGCTGATTATGAGAGTTTTTTTATAATTAGCAAATATTGTATATAGTGTACCTATTCTTGTTTCTTTTTTTCTTCTCATTCTCTCTTTACTTTTTTTTCTCTTTCTTATTTAATTTATTTCTATTTCTGTAAATTCATATCGATTTTATCATTCATTTTCCAAGTTGTGGGTTTTTTCAAAATTTTCCCACCAAAATTTAAAAAAATGATTAAAAATAAAATAAAATAAAATAAATAAGCTGACGTGTTCTGATGTGGCCATCCACTTGACTTAGTTTTTGCATTTTTAGACTTCTTGGAGGGCCACCTGACTATGTATACAAAATTTGGTTGAATTTGCTCTAAACGACCTAGATTTTTAATTTTTAACCCCCTCTCCTCCTCCACCCTATTTAATTTTGGGTCGATATGCACCAAAATCTAATCAGCTCTTAATCTCAATGGACCAAAATTACGTGTGAAATTTGGTTTCGATATTCACACTGAGTTTTTGAGCTAGCTCGTCCACAAATTTGGTAACGCACAGACTAACTAACTAAACTAACAAGACATTTTGATAAAACAATTATTATCTGGAAAATATAATTTTTTCGATGTTCACTTATTAGAGCTTTTGTGTAGAGCGAAATGCCATGGTTTCGCTCAATTTTTTTAATCGAAATAGTTTAAGCCGTTTTTGAGATATTTTTGAAAAAAAGACGGAAAAAACCACTTTTTTCATGCACGATTACAATACTTGACCATACTCTGTATGGTAAAGTAAAAAGAATATTGTTGTAAATATGGACATGGGAAGGGAGTATTTATTGCTCAATGCTCAAATAATTATAAAATAAATAATAATAATGTAAATTTTTAATTTGGAAATAAAACATTTTATTCAAAAAAAAATATAATAATTATACATACCTATTTAAAAAATGAATAATAATGAAAAGTCATATCTTCGAAAATATAGTCTATAATAAATAGATTATACAAATTTTTAAATACTTATCTATAGGCTAGGTATTTGAATAAATATGTACAAATGTTTTAACAAAACAATGTTTAAATGTTTGTTGGATAGCCAAAGTTCTGAAGAAATTCCACATTATCAATGCATTTTTTGTAACAAATTTGAATATATATAGTTACTTAAAAAAAAGTTTGATATTTTTAGGTATTGTTTAAAACTTTTGATCTCTCTTAAATCAAAATAATTTAGTTTAAGAAATTATTTGCTTTTTCTGATGGAACATAATCGAGACAAAACAATATTTAATTAAAATCTAGAATTTTTGAACATTATAATAGTCATATAGAATAAAAATTCAAAATGTACTTACTATGCTAGCTAGCCATTCAACTGCCTGGAACAGAATTTTAGAATTTTTTAATCCCAAAATTTTAGATAGAGAGGAGAATTTAGAAAAAACATTCAATTTTAGAAATTATTCAAATCTGAAACAACAAAAATTAATTAACAAAAGATATGGACTAGTTTTTATAATATTCATCAAAAAATTTTAGAGAAAAATAAATTTTTTGTAATTTTTATTTTTTTTATTAATATTATTATTTATCAAGATAATTTCATCAACAAGACAATTTTTCTCATTGTCTTTTTTTTCAAATTATTTAGTATTTGCTTAGTGTATCAATTGGTTTATATAAATATGTTGCAGTAAAAACCCATTTTTAGTAAGAACGGGTTCTCACTAGTTAAAACGCATTTCATCATTACAAACATCAGTAAATTCTAGTTGCCACAAACGTATTCTGCGAAACGCGTTTTAACTAGTAAGAATTGAAAAGTTTTTT